>JANHGB010017839.1:0-96822 GCA_026283785.1 Coracopsis vasa | reverse complement strand
CTCTTCTCCAGGCTGAACAGCCCCAACTTTCTCAGCCTGTCTTCATACAGGAGGTGCTCCAGTTCCCTGATCATCCTCGTGGTCTCCACAAGGCCTTGTTCCAACAGTTCCATGTCCTTTTTAGGTTGAGGACAGAATTATGTATACAGAAGTATAATTGGGGTGAGCTGCCTTTGATATATGTCATAATAATTTCCACTAAGGACCACATGACTGGCATAGCCTTTGCCCCATCTCTGGATATTTACCCCTTTTTTTTCCTCTCAAATGATGTCTGGTCTTAGTTCCTAAAATCCTAAAATGTCAAGATTTTATGTAAGATTTAAATACTGGTTTAGTTTGTGGAAAAAGAAAGTCTAAGTGGGTATGTTAATATTCTGGAGGAATTACTTAATTTGCATTCATTTCCCTCCTTTTATCATGGTGGTTGGTCTGGCTTTCTCTTCTTGATGTTATATATACACACTGAGTGGGGGAGCTGTGGAGACTGAATCGCTTCTGACAGCTGGAGAACAGAAGGGAGGAGGAGTCTGTGCTATGTGATCAGATCTTGGATCTGAAATATCATAATGACCCAAAACTCTTTCTGAGGTGAAACAAACAGGTTGAGCAAAAAAACCCAAGTGTGTGGAGCTCATACCTAAAGTCCTATGGTTAAATTTCTGCTCAGCATTTGCTTACGCTCCCGTGATACCTGACCTTACATCCATTTCCATCAAGTACCTTAATAATACCTTAGTGAACTTGGTGCTGTGAATTATCTTTCTAGATTAAGATTTCCAAATGTACATTTTTGGTAGATGTTTTAGCAATCTTTTTTTTTTCAGGCTCTTATGTGTTTTGAATACTAATTTTTGGTGACCAATTAATTTTTACCATGGCCATATACCAAACTAAGATAAGCATCGGTTTTTGTTGTTTATTTCCCAATGCAACAAATCAGTTTTACATTTGAGTAGGAGGAAATCTAACTGAAGCTAGGAGAAATATAGATAATTATGTATTTCTGTTAGGACACAGAAATAAAGATATCTTACAGCTTTTTAATCACAGATTCTCAAAGTCTACATTTAATATCTGGGATACAGCATCATTGATTTTATAGCAGAATTTATCAGCAAATTTAGTAATTTGCACTAGAATGCAGGTAATAAATTGTCCCGGATAAATAATCATCCATCTATGCCATTGTTGAGAGAACAGCCCTAGGCTGGGATTTTTGGTCATTGGGTATCTTGCAGCATCCAGAGTTGTTAGATGGAGGTACTGCTATCCAACAGCCATCCCCGCTGCCATTTTATGTGTCTCTAGCTGCCCCAAGTGCAGGTAATCTCACATCTCACCAGACACTGGGACGTCTTCCGACAAACCAGGGGAAAACCACTCAATGTAGCTGAAGTCATCACAGAACAGGGTATCTTGATCTGGTCCTCAGTTACCTCTGAGCAATGAGTACATATGTATGTTGCATTATTTACTCTCTATCAGCAAAATATAGGCCAGCTTTGTAATGCAAATAAGCTTCCTCATCTATCAGCCAAAGCATGCAGTAGGCTGTATCTACCACAATATACCATTTTATTGGTCAGTTTCATAATCACTGGCAAGCCAAGCTCACTAAGATATGGCATTTTGCTTTGGGACTTCCAATGGAAAACAATCCCTGCTTTTCATTTGTTGTTTTTCTGAAGCTTCAGGTTTCTTCCAGATACCTTTTACTTGTGTCCGTTTATCATGAAATCGATATATGTTTTCAAAGGGCAATCCCAGTCATGTGCTGTGTCTGATCCCTGAGGGCTCAAACGACAACAATTTTCAGGTGGTGTGGCAATGTGTTCTGCACATGGTCTAAATTGGGGGGTTTCACACAGCCATCACATTTGCTTAGGAAGAAAATTCCTTTCCAGAGAAGAAACACATCGTCCTCTCTAGTGCCATCTGGTAAGAATAAATGCTGTAGCAGAGTAAATCTATTGTTCCTCTATATCAAGGCAGAAGTTCCCAACTTGTTGCACCTGAAGACGTGTCTCCTGCAATGGCCATCAAATAGATTTCCAACATGTGCAGACAAGCCAGTAAGCGATGTTTTGATTCCATGGTAACTTGAGCAAAGAATAAGGGAATACGATGAAGAGGGAAGATGATCTTGCTGACAACATGAGTTTTGGAAAAAAGGAGAAAATATATCCAGTAGAGCAGATGAAGGTAGACCACAAGAATACTAGAATGTGAATGCACAGCTTTCCAGCCTCATGGCTCAATGGTATGAGAAAAAATATTGGCTCCCACAAGTCCTTTTTTTACTCCCAAAATAAAATTATTATTTTCAGTATTATTGCAAGTCCTATGCACTTTTAAATAAAGAATAGACAGCCTTCTGAAGAAAATTAACTTGTATAGCTTTGTTTCCTTACCATCTTTCATCCTGGAGGGTATCCCTGGTTGAAATTCCCAAGGAATGTCAGCATCTAGTTGTACTTACATTTGACAGTGCTAATCTTCAATGCATGAGAGTCCAGCTATGATGCTGGATCCCCTGCAGGTGCATGCTGCTGGTGAGAGAAGAGAGGAGCTAATCCAGCCGGGTCTGCAGAGCAGGGCCCCTGCAAAATACCAACAAAAAATGCATTTCTCCTTGCTGGTGACATGCAGGCAAAGTGGGGTGTGGAGAAGTGAACTGGGGAATGTTGCATCTCTATACTGCACAGCAGTTCAGTGCTAGAAATGAAATATGCTTGGCAGTTAGAGCTAGAGAAGGAATTGAAGAATGCAGATTATTAATCCCAGTTGTTCAATGTGAATTCCAGCTCAGAAAACATCACTTTTCCCATGAGCTAAGATTTTTATGCTAAGACTCATCTTTTTGGAACTGTCTGGAATATTTTTCTATTACTTAGTTGGTCATGCTCAGCTATTGATTTTTTTTCCTGGCTCTAATCAGATGTTATTGCTTTATCTTAATTTAGTTTTACAGCTGTTTAATGAATGCTGTTCCTAAATAGAAGAAATAAAAATTCAGAGGATTTAAGGAGCTAGAAAAACCCTTGGAATCTGATTTGTGGTGTATTTCAGGAGGGGGCAACTGCCACTACCTCTCCATCTTCAGTAAGGCTACACAGCACTGCAGATGAGATCATTTAGTCAGTTAAAAGTCATACTGAAGCAAAAGCAACTTCCAGATGTTTCTCTAATTTTGCAGGACACTGAACTGTGAACAGTCGTTAAACTTTATCCCTTTTGCTTCCTGCATTTTCAGAGAGGAAAAACAAAGGAATATGAAAAAGAAATTCAAACCACTGCTGAGAGATAATTCTGTAAGGGAAAACTCTGGACTAAATATATTTGTTGTGGTTATGGCCAAACAGAAAAGGAGGCAAGGTACAAGAGCAATGCCTGGGAGTACAATCATCGCACTGCAGAGTGAGATGAATCACACATCTTGCAGAAGCTTTGTGTTTGTAAAGTCAAGTGCTGGAAACGTCCCTGCAGAGAGAGATTTGTTTAATAGTTATCACTTTCCATGTAACTGGCCCTGATTGAGACTGTGAGATTGAGGTCTGTCAACAAAGAGGTTTTGCTTTTAAAGTTCATATTTAGTTGCAGAAGAACAGGCTTCTGAGTTGCAGTCCTTCCTAACCCTGCTTAACTACAGTGAGATTCAAGTATGTCTTCTCCTAAAATGCTGTTTCCAGGACTATGAATTAAATCCTCCATAAAATTTTTATAATCTTGATGCTTCAACTTTAGAAAGCAGGTACTCATTAAAACTCCTACTACTAGATGTTTAAGGCAATATTGACATCCAGTAATTAGTTTAGCCATGATAGCCTTCAATTCTTTTCTGCCAATTAGTGCTGCAATATTCACTTTTGCCTGTCATAGAAGTATACAGAGAAGTTATCATTAGATTTTATTCTATTACTTTTTTTTAACATGGCTTTCTCATTTCTTTCTCATCCATTTAATGCTGGAAACTGTACCAAGATGCATAAATTTGGCAACGGCCCTGATTCAAACCCTGCAACACCTCTTTTTTGGGGAAAAACTATTTAGCTCTAATCTACCAGACGGTACTGTCCATAAATCAGTGCATGCTCAGTTTGAGTGACTTCCTATTGCTGCTTTAATTTTTCACATGACTGTTAAATGGAAAACCAAGTGTATTTTTAACACCTCTAATTTGTATTTAACGATTAAGAACCAATAAGATACATTCATGTGGTTGCAACACTTTGGAAAAGACCCAAACCAGCCTTTTTCTCTGTTTTCCCTGTAAATGGTGTCATTTTATATTAGTATCGTCTCTGGTTTTGTGGAAGCAGCTCCTGTGGTTTTTTGTTGGTTCTGTGGATTAGACTGGCTGTTATGAATTTGACAACAGTTATCAAATCTCCCCTGCAGCGGACTGACTGTCAAGGATATGATGGTCAAATGTTTCACATATTGCAATCAAACCATTTGTGTTTGGTTTGAAGAATTCCAAAAGAAAGCTGTCAGCTAAGAAATGAAGTTGAAGTAGCCTGAAGCTTTTGGAGCATGTTGATCCAATTATGATGATCCACTCATATCCTTCAGCTTTTTTTCAAAATCAATTTTCATTTTAGCTCAGGGGACAGTTTTTTTGGTAATGCAGAGAAACATCTGTAAGGGTATTTCAGATGCGTTGTTTCAGGAAATTTCTTTTTTGTGCAGAGAGCGTTGAACTCTGCATGTATTTTGCAAGTGTCTTTTGTTTCCAGAATATACACACATTTGTATTATATGTGGTCTGCCTGTACATATATGTATACACATACCCGCAATATACTCTAATCTGAATATGAATTTCTAATTAGTTCACGAGTATTCAATTCTGTTTCTTGAACCTGAGGGCGGAAAAACAACCACAAAACCCCAAAGGGTTAAATGGCCAGCATTCAGAGATGGATATAAACACTAAACCATGAATGCTGTGGACCAGATTGTCAGCTGGCGTTTAACAACAAAGCTGTTTGTCACCAGCAGGGCTAAGTCCTGGAGAGATGCTGCTGCATGTGACATGTTGACATAACAAGTCAGCGGTCAGCTATCTCCTTTCATTCTTTTAGCTGAAAAATAACATTTGAAACTGCTCACTATTTGTTATTCTACTGCCAGGGTGTTGTTGCTGGTGTTTCTTGATCTCTTTGTACCTAGTGCAGACTGCGACTGCTGCCATGGTGTGACTGATGTGCTGATGCTCACCCATGCTCACCCACCTTACCTGCTTGCCATGGGTATGCAACCTTTATGAGTTAGGACAGCAGAGTTGATCCAAGATTGCTGTGCTATTCTTATCCTAGATAACACGGTGTCATCATGTTGTTTTCACATTATATAATGAGTATTTAATAAATGTAATTAAATAAGGAGATATTCCAAGCCTTTGGCCATGGTAATAAGAATTAGGTTTGGACACTGTCTTTGGGATGATGCCATCAGGCATCCTTCTCATTCACTCAGCACAGTGAGCTCAGTGCTCCTTGCATCATCTCTTTCGCTCATGATTTACTGAAGACCACAGAAAGCTATTTGGTAGTGTTAGGATTATTAAGGATTTTAAGATCTTTAATGAGATGTTTATAGAGAAGTTAATCTTGTTGATTTTTATGCCAACATACCTAGAGCTGAAGGGCAAATTTAACCACTCTTTCAGCAGTATATTTGGTTAAATCAACAATTGGATTGCCTATTTTCTGTGGTATAACAAGCCAAGGCATAGTTGATAGTACTCAAGTATCTTTACACCTTGCAATAAGAATGATTTTGACAAATGCTGGCTTTCAGCAGAAGCCAGATTTATTTTCCTTGAGTTCTGAAGTCCTGGCATTTCTCAATTGGTAAATCCCAAATATTCAGGAGCATTCTCCAAATGCTGACTTCAATAGAACTATGCTGATTTGCACCAGCTGAAATGTTGAGCCCTTTCCCTCCTACTTCATACACAAAATTTGCACTAAGGCAGCACCAAATTCTGTTATGATTTTACCAGGAACTGGAGCAGCCCCATAAAAATGGTTATCTGGAAAGGAGCAGACCAACAGGTACTGAATACATTACCAAGTGTTTTCATCAGCTGATGATGACCTACACAAAGATCAGAGATCACCTGTCAAACATTTCAGTACCAACAGGTACTGAATACCTTACCAAGTGTTTTCATCAGCTGATGATGAACTACACAAAGATCAGAGATCACCTGTCAAACATTTTGGCCTAAAAGTACTTTATCTTGGACTTAGAGTATATCCATCGGACTTTGATTTTTGATCAACAAGGTTTTTTGATTCCTTTCGCACTGTACAGTAGCCCTGCTGTTCAAAGAATTATTCAAAACTCATTCAAGGTTTTATTTAACTGTAAATATTTATTTTTCATCAAAGGAAGGAAGTCCCGAGCTGGGCTAGGCATCGAGCTGGCCGCTTTTCAACAGTATATTAATTTTTGTACACCCTTTACCAAGCTGTGCAGTCAGCGGGAGTCAGTAGCTGTTGAAGACAGGGTCTCTTGTAAAGGCCAGGAATAAGGGCAAATTTCTCACAGATAAACACTACGGCCCATATTCTGCTCTTGATGTGTTTTATCCTAATTTTCTTTTCCCCCAAGCCAAAGGTTTGATTTCATTTATAAAGCAAAGAAAACACTTTTTTCCAGTCAAAGGATAACATTTTGTAGATTCCTGAATATATCATTATAAAATCTTTCCCTAATTTAGATATATTTTTCAATGGAAATGGAATGGAAGCTAGAGTTTGATGTTCCTCCAGGAGACACTAAACCTCTGTGTTTGCAAACATGATAACAGCACTACACAGATATTTCAGACAAGCATGGCCCTGCATGAATACAGAAAAGGGCCTGTCCAATCTCTGGATACTAAATTGCACAAAGAGTAAAGCATGCAAAATTAATACCGCTCATGATACTGAAATAAGGAAAATGCCAATCACAGTCTCCAATTACTGATATGAAGTGTCCCAGAAACACAGGATTTGGACTAAAATCTGTGTCAGCAGTTAATGACTCACTTGCAAAATGGTGTGATTAATTATTTTTCAGTATTACTGCCCATGGATGCTTTAACTATGGCCTGAGACATATCTGTGTTAGTGCTGCATGAAAGCAAGATTCAATACAGGATGAAATACTGAGCTGCAATTAGTATTGTACAAGAAAACATCAAGGTAAATATTAATTGTGCTCACATCATAAATATGATCTGTGTCAACTTTTAATGTTGCTGTTCCAAGAAAGGAAAATTTTGCAGAATGATTTAAAGAATCCAGTCCTACATGTGTACAGTTGTTTGGATGAATGTACAAAATTGCTTGTTTGAAACCATTGGCCTCCCAGCATTGAACTGGGTGAGGTGGAAAAAATCAGATCTTAACTGGGCCAGTTCTCCAGCAACCTGCTCTGGCTGGACCTGCCATGAGCAGAGGACTGGTCTGTGGGGCTTCTGAAGGTCCATGGGGTCCTATGAAGACACGAAATGCTAATGGTTTGCTTTATGGATGAATAGAGAAGGCCATGTATTAGTCATTTGATGCAGGAAAAAAAAAACTGAGACTTAAGCATAGCCTGGAGGCTTACATACAGGAAGATTTGCAAGTGAATATAAAGTCAGTATTACATAAATACAAGCTAAAGGATCAAAAGGCAGATAGCATGGTGGTGTTTTCCACAATGGGTAGGTACTCAAATGTCAGATCAGGCTTGGGAAGAAAGATGAATAATTCCATTTAAATCATATTGGACTAGCATAGGTGTCTTGAGATCTGTGCAAGGACTAGAAAGACAAGGAGAGAAGAAAAAAGAGCAGAAGGATGATGTGAGGTTCAGGCAAATTCACCCTGATCCATGCTGACTTGAAGCTCAGGTCCAAAGCACATGCTTTGCACCAAGGCATGGAGCATCTGCGCAAACATTTTGGGGTTATTGCTTTGGTGTTATCCTCTTAAAGGGAGGACGAAGATCCCTAGTGCCGTCTTTACACTTGACCCTCTGTGCTTTCTGCTCTGAGCATAAACCCCTTAGCAAATCCATGCATAAATATTGTACAACTTTTACAGTTGTGTTTAGCTGCTTAAATTTCAAACCTGAGCAAATGGAATAATTTTATTTATTTATTTTTCACTCTGCACTGCTGCTCAGGGGCAAATACATGAAGATGATGCATTTCAGAACAGAAGCTTTCGACTTGAAGTTTAGCAGAGTCATTAGTCATGTCACACACACCAAGACGGTGGAATTTGGCATAGCTGTTTAAACTTTAACAAGGGGTAAATTAAATGAACCTTTACCTAAGATATACTGCTGAGGACAGAATGCCTATGGTTATAATACGAATGCTAATTTATCAAGCTCTGTTGAGTACTCAGCTTCATATTAAAATACCGGTGTCAGCCCGGATCAATCCCTACAAATCTGCCAAGAAAGATACAACTTGGATCAAACAATAACATTTTCACTAAGGCTGCACAGACACATTTTGGCTCTGATGTGTTTTCCTGGGTGAATTACAAAAGCAGGATTTGGAGATTCTTTCGTCTCGGGAATTAAATGCTCAGAACTATTGTCTGTCAACTTGAAAAATGTTAGATCTGCATCTCTCCGCAATTGTCTTAAGTTTCTTGGAATCGAGCCCAGCTATTAGCAGGGGGTAAATAAGACAAAAATTGACAACAATGTGCATTATAGGTTGAAGTGTTGAAGGATGAGTTTTAGATGTGAACAGTTAATGGATTTCTTAGAACTGTGGTATTTGATTTAAAGCTTCCCATGTTTTTGAAGCAAGCTCACCTCAGTTGCTCTCTCAAAATTTAAAAAAGAAATATTCCTTTTGAAGTACTGCAAAAACGTGAGAGAGTGTTTATTAAAAATATGTTTCAAACATGCAGCATTATAAGCTTCAGGTCAGCCAGATCCAGCTTGGCTGTTGGTATAGACCAACACATTAAAATGCAAATTGCTTGGTGAAATAAGGGTTAAGTATCTATTATTTCCAAGTGTATTCACATTATTTCCAAACTCCTCCTTTTGTTTTCATAATATACTGTGCCCATGTGAGCACAAGGTTGTAGGTCAGACTGGGAGTGATTCTGCCTTTTCAGAGAAATGATTTTTGCTTATTGTTTCTGCCAGCTTAGGTGTTTGGACACTAAGAATCTTTCTCCTCTTCTATGTGATGAGCTGGGCTTTCTATCCTACATCATCTTTACTAGGGTTGAAAAGTCCCAGGAAATAAATGATAATTTTACAACAGAGACAATGAGTGAATAGCACAGTTAAAATATGGCAAGCTTGTAAAACATCCCAGTTCAACAGGTTCATTCAGTTGTATGCGACAAGCGCAAATATGAATACCTTCACACAAGCCCCAAGCAGAATGGACAAGCTTATATACGTATTAAAGCTCAGTTCAATAAGGTACTTCAGCCTGAGGTTATTTAAATGTGCATGTAGTCCTATTAAATTCAGTGTGTATATTTACATCCATGCACAGTTATGTGCATGCTAAAATGCTTTGCCAAGCTGAGGGTTGGCAAACAAAGCAAAGCCTTTATTCCCCTCTATTTATTTTACTGCTGAAGCAAATAAGTATTTTTCCAGTTCTTTCTGGACTTCCTTTCTTAGGAAAATATTTTCAGTGTTATTTTTCTTTAGGTTCTAGAGCTGTTTCTGGAATGGCAACAAGTTTCCTGACCCTTTCCCATGGCAATGGCCTCTCCTACCCAGCTAATGGAGGCTTTGGTTAGAGCCTGGCTGCACTTACACCAACTTCCATTTTTTCCCAATGTTACCACCAACTTTCACTTTGGAGTTTGAGACAGGTTTCTACCTAGAACACAGATAAATCTACAGATAATAATTCTACAAACAGATTCTAAAAACAGTGTGCACATTATACCTTTAAATCTTGACTTTACTCAATTGGGAAACATCACCCTCTGCACTGGCCTGCCTTTAGGAAACTATTGTTATGTCCTAGTAATCACATTTTACATCTGGAAGTTTGCTGGGTTTTTTCCCATATAGACAAATGACTATTGATTTTCTCAAGAAGAAAAGGGGGATTTTTTTTTAACACTGTGTTTCCATGATAAAAAGTATGCATTATGGCATTTGAAAGTAAAAACTTCTGCATGTATTTGATTGATGGGAACCAACTGGCGTCATGATGTTCATCAGAGAACCTTCCAGACAATTTTTCACAATTTTAGTAAGAAACGTAAGTCTGAGTCTGAATTATAAGCATTTGGGTTGTTCTATATGATTGGACCATGCAGCCAACACGAGATGGGCTAAACTGAAGAGATTTTGTATCTTTTGTTTTTACAGAATATCCCTCACCTGGGGTAAGACCCTGTAGCGATACAAACTAATAGCGTAGATTCAGTAGCTGCATTATCATTAGATCACTGGGATACAGAAAATGTTACGTGTAAACTATTCAGAGTACACCAGAAGTCCCAGCAAAGTACGGGAGCAGACAGGTTAGGTGCAGCTGCACCAGGGTTCCTGTAAACGAGGAGTTTACAAGTTCCCATTGATCATTCCTCTTTGCAACATGTGTATGAAATAGCAACCTGGAGTTTCAGGAGTGTCATGTCCGGATGATGAGTTCATCAATTTTCTTTGGCTGTAGGTTTCCCTTCAGTGGCTGGAAAGTAAATTATGGGAAGCTGAAGGAGAAAGCTGTAAATTATTGGGCTGTGCCAACTTCAAGATCCTCAGCCTGATGGATCTTTGATTTGACAACAATCTGCTTGTCAGTCACTCTTGCAAGATACTAACACACTCAATTATCAAATGTGTTAGTCAACTGTTAAATATAATGGATAGAACAGTCAAGAAGTCCAGAGATGCAAAGACTCGGTCAGATTCAGCTTCCATTCCTGCTGCAAAGCATCTGCTGAAGCTCAGGAGCTGCTCATTGTCCTGTGACAGCAGAATTTCTTTTGGGATTACAGTGTTTTCCAAGAAAATCTGGCTCTTTCTATGAGAAAACTGGAAAGAAGAGCACAAACACTATTTCTCACTTCCATCAGGTGCAGTTCAAGTTTTTGCTCATGCTCAATGGGAATGGGGTGTGTCCAGCTCCCCAAAATCAATCTCTTTAAAGATGCAGAAAACAGATTACGTGCCTAAATTAAGTCCCCAAGTTTGGGTGGAAATGGCATGTTACCTTCAATGAAGGGTATTCTATAAGTAGTATATCAGGTGTTAAAATGTCTCCTAATAGCCACTGCAAAAAACTTGTCTTCATCTGAAAGACCCTTTGGGAAAACGAGCACACTTCACCATGATCTTATCTGTCCTTCTGTATTTTTTCCCTTCTAGTCTGTGAGCAGCCATAGCAGCTCTTACTGTCCACTTTTATGGCACCTGGTGCTGTGATTTGGACCTAAACCAGTCCGGAGATGACAGAGACCGTGGGGAGCTGAGTATCAAGCTTCCCCAACAATTATATGAGCAGATAAGAAAACTTGGCTCTCTTTGGAAAAGCAGAAGCCAATGGTGCATTGGGAATGCTGTGGGAGCACAGCTTAACAGGAGGGGAAGGAGAAGGGGCCACCAGTCACTAGTTGCAACCATTGGAAATAGGGAACAGGCAGCAAGAGTTGGAGAGCAATCCACAGTGCAGTAAAGGTAGGTTGTCCATTCCCTCCTTCCCCTCAAAAATATGGATTTTAAGAATATTTTACCAGGAATAACGGAGGGTATCCCCTCTGCTGTTACAGTATAAAATGGAAAAGGTATGTGGTAACAGTCCTCTGCACCTCTGCTCATGGAGCAGCAGCAGCAAGGTGGCTTGGAAATACCTACTCACAGGGATGCCTGTCCTTAATAAGCATTGTTAGTTTAATTGCCCCCATTACAGATGGGGAACAGGAAAAAGAAAGGAATTGCCTGTCAGGCAGAGCAGGGATGCCAGGACAGTTGGCAACACGGACAGCTGTGTGCTGCTGAACACATAATGAAACTGCCAACCAGCACAAGTAAGGAATTACACATTTAAGCATAAAGCCTCTCTTCAAATATTCCTGCAGCTTTTTTAGTTATTATTGATATGACTACATGTAAATTATCCTAAAATCATGTGCATGCAGAGCTGGTTATAAGCGCTTGACCATTGGTTTGGAAAGCTCTGAGGCACCTCCCACCAATTCATGTTGGCAAGCTTTTTATAGAAGTGGCATTGATCAATTATTACATTTAATTGCTTGTGTGGAATTTAAAAAGAAAGTGGTACCTTTAAGCATACTGGTCTGCCTCAGGAAATGATGATGAGTGTTAGTCTGCCTCCTCATGCTGTAAATTATGATGGGCCACTGTAGATATGGGTGTTGTGCTGAACATTAAAACCAGTCATCAGGACACAAATAAAAGGATGAGTAATAACCACATGCAAATTTATCCCCCATTTATAACATGCTAGTAAATGCTGACATTCAGAGAGAGGGGATGTAGTGCAGGAAGAGGATGTTGGGTTTTGCAATTACAGTCCTGATCCATTCTCAAAAGATTAAAGTTTTACACAGTGGTTGTTCTCAGGAAATTTGCTGAATCCTAATATTTAAGATGAAAGCATAAGAAAGGATGAATTTATTTATTTATTTATTTATTTTAAGAATTGTCTGATAGGTTCTCTTTGCCTGTTCTTACTGAAGCAAAACTTTCCACTGACTTCAATTATCAGTAAATTGTTTTGACCTCAATAAGGGTTTTTGCAGGACTGGACCCCATAGCATGAATAGCTTGCTCTGCACAGAAAAGTGACTGCATGAAAATGACATCTTATTACTCATCAGTTTTGCTTCCCAAGGGCACACCAAGCTGCTGCATCTGACTTTAATGACAAAAGTGAGGCTTTGATGCTTGTTCCTCCTGCAAGACCTTCAGAGCTGGTGGAACTGGGCTGAGAGTTCGTGCAACAGCAGCAGAATCTGGACAAGAATCACCTTGCAGAGTGGTCTTGTCACCCTGGTCCTATGTATCCAAAGGGTGTGAGCCCCAAGGCTGTCCCCAAACCCTGCTCCCCACATGGCAATGAATCAACCATCATTTTCCCAGTGGACTACTCCAGTTCAGGAGCTTTAAATGCTCTGTGTTTGCCATCCTTCTGATTTATTGCATTTGTAAAGGTGACCTTAAATATTTTAATGGTAATAATTCTTTCAAGGGCTTGAATCAGTAAATGTGCTGTGTTCATATTTTGGCATTATGTACTATAGGCAATTTAATCCATATAAGCGTTTTCAGTGATATTAACACTGTAGGCAAACTGATACTAAAGTTTAAATGTCAGAGAGAGTTTTCATATTACATCTAGTGCAAACAAAGCATTTTTTCTCCAAGTACCGAGGCATAAAATACCAGGAGATAGTAAAGACAGAGAGTGCCAATGAATCTGAAATAAACAGGAGGTGAAATTTATAGTATTTTCAAATATGTGCCCTATCCAAGGACTGCTGCAGCTGCACAGATCTATAAAATCAGAGATAAGAGAAAAACCTTGTAGTGCTCCACAATAAATGCACCTCCACCAGAGTATCTATCTGGATTTCTGTAGCCCCTTGGAGATTTACTATTTCACCTTGGATTTATTACCCCACTGTGCATACCATGGATGGCATTTTATATTTCCTCCATCGCCGAGCTCATTATTTGATGACAGGTCCCAGCTGTAATCACAGTGCAGGGATGTGCCATCAAACCATCACCTACCCCTTGCAGAAGGGTGTAAGCAAAGAAACCCTGGGATGATCCCACCGGTATTTATTCAGTGATGTTATGGGAGCTGTGAGATGCAGCAGGTTTCTATCCTGTGGTCCTGAAGCCCTGGGTGCCTTCTTTTTTCTTCTCGATGGGCAGCCAAGACTCTGCCTTACTGGGGAAAAAAGCATGGACTGGATAAAAAGAGGTGTCTTTCATGGTTTCCTTCTTGCAATGGGGTGCCAGGTGATACCCATGCCAGAGTAAGTGATGCCCATGTCTCTGGAAAGCCACTGGCCCTGGTTAGGTACACCCCATGGGGATACCTGAGCTAACTGAGTGCTCAGCAGCACCAGCTCATAAAACCTGGCAAATGGTCAGAAAGTTTACTGCCTGTATACTGCTGCTTATGACTCCATAAACCACCAAGGATAACGTGCATGGAAGCGGAGGCTGTTTGTGAGGATGTTTTCTTGTTAAATAACCTGACCTGGTCTGAAATCTTCTGCTGTCATCCCAGGTAAAAAAAACCAAAAAAGGTGGTCGTAGGGAGCAGCCCACTAAAAGAAAGTGGAGCAGCCCATGTGCATGCTCAATAGGGTATATAAATAATATATCCTCGGTCCCATGGAAACACTTACCTTGACTTCAACTCCCATTTTTCATACGGGTAAATAATAAAGGTTGAACTCAAGGTAACTGCCTGTTCTGTACTTAGGACATCTTCCTGCCAAGGTCCTCCTTGAACCATGGACATCTCCCTTTCTCGGGCTCCTTGACACAACAGCTGTGTCTGATGGCTGTTCCTGCCATGTCTTCCTGCTCTGCCCAGCCAGCCCTGGGCTATTCACCATCGTTGCTTCACCCTTGGAGAGGCACTAAACCTTAAGAGTTCCCCTTCCTTTTGCAGCAGAAGAATTATGCACATAAGCACAATGAAAATGGTGATGGACAGAAGAAGCCTGTTCCTGCAGGAGTGCTAATGCCAGCATAGCCACCATTTGTTTTACTCCCCTGATGCAGAGGAGATGGGCTCCTCCAAACTAGATTTCCACTTAAGGAGGAGAATGTGAGCATGGAAACAGCCTCTACATCCTTACAAAGCTTAATCATATTTCAATGCAATCAGTCACAGTTTCCCAAACTGTAGGAATAGGAGTCCTTGAACTTGGATGGGCGCGGGTGGTGAGGTGGTAGCTGGATAATGAAGTTTGGGTGCATGGTGTCAATGTTGCTTCATAATCAGCCTGCATTGTGCAGCATGTATTTTTCCCCCTTTCTTCGAGTCTTTGCCAATCACCATTATGGCACTCAACACAATTGTTAATCAGATTTTTCAGAAGTGGGATGAAGCTGGCAAGCTGTCTCCCTCAGAAAGAGCACAAAATGGTGTGGAGTGAGCGTCAGCTTTACAGGAAAACAACTTGAGGACTCAGAAGTGAGGATTTTGAACCATTTCTAGGAGCTACCCCAGCGAAGGATGAGTATGAAATCACAGGAGTGAAAGCACAAGTTCTATCAAGTGGAAGATGAGAGCAGGAGGGGAATGACCACTGAGAATCAAAATGTATGAGCTAATGATGCTTCTTTCTCAAAGGATTTTGTCCTTCCTGTCAGATACAGAAGGTTTAAACCCTCTGAAGGTTTGGCACAGCTGTGGTGACCATGGCTCCTGTGTATGTTCATCACTATCAATTAGATACATGGGACCTCGCTACTGGACTTGGCAGCATCCTTTTACCCCAAGGTATTTTATAGATGCCTCAGGCAGCGTCTGTGCTTAAAGGGGTAAATCTTACGTCTGTTGGGATGCTGAAAAAGGTCTTCAGCCACCATCCTTCCCTGGCCCCTGGGGCTCAAAAGCTGAGCCCTGCTGGATCCTTCTGAGACATCCAAGACCAGAAACAAAAGGAACTCAAACCCCCATGGGTGGGAAGGAAGAAGACAGCCTCTGACAGGAGCAGTTTATTTCATTTTCCAGAAGACTCAAACATAACTAAGATCTTCCCAGCAGCGTAATTGCATCGAGGTGAACTTCTATTGCTCCAGGCTGAAGGGCTCATCTGGAGCAGCAGTTACTTCAGGAGCCCCCGAGAACAGATGTGACCATTGTCTTTTCTGGCCATGGCACTCAGTTGAACAGGCAACCTGTGCACAACTTGCAAACTGCAAACCCTCTAAAACTGATGACAAAATGAATGTGCTCAGAAGCTAGTTGCAAAGTTCCAGCTTCTGCTGAAACAGAGCCAAGATCTTTCTTTAATATTTAGATCTCTAATCAATATTTCAAGAAAATCAAAGCGTAAACATCAACCTGTATATTCATGTTTCTGTCTTTGTCCTGATTGCACTGGATGTCGTCAGGGTGTCCTGGGTTCAGCTGTAACGCAGGGTCACACTGAAGTCATGGTTACAATGACAGTCAGTCTAACTTAATTTTAGCTGCTCCTCTGCAAGATTATTTTAGCCAAAAGTGATTCTGTAGTTTTCTTTGACCACCTTAAACTGACAAATTGTAAATAAGGTGTTACCATGACTTGTTTCTGAATAGATGTTATCACCATACTTAAAAACACATATACAGTGGCTTGTGATAACTGCTACTACATCAATAGATGATAAACCAATAAATTAAAGTAACAGTGCATAAAATGATGAATTCTGATAGACTTAAAGCAATATAAAATAATTGGAGACTTTATCGCTATTTCCATTTTTAATGGGGTGCTATGGCTGTACGTTCTTTCAGCAGTGGCTGGAAAGGTAAATTAATCTTTATGCATCATCATCAAGCAGTGTAAACATGGCCAAACTTAATTATGATATAATAGATTGTTAAGTGTCTGCCCCACAGAGGTGTGATTGCTCTCAGGCAAGTGATTACAGCAGAGATGACTATCAGACAAGGTCTTTTATAAAAGGCTGGTAGTAGCTTTTGCATGCCTCTGACAATAAATTCAACACAAAAGCTGTGCCAGGGAGGCAGCTTTCCACGGTCCCAGCTGCATCGGAACTGTATTCGAGGGACAAACACAAATTTACAGCGGAGCGTTAATGAAACGTGGCCTGAGCTTCAAGTACTTGGCCAGTAAAAACTCATTTCTCTTCAAAACCACAATAGGAGTCATTGAAACTGCAGCCTGGGAGCAGGATGGAGGTACTAGGCTTCCCCGGCTTGTCTCCCTGCACCCATTGGCACCCTGTCCTGCTGGACTGGGGTCCAGCAGGCAGGAAAAGTCATGGAGGGAGGTCATTAGGCTGAAGTACTTGTATAAAAAAGGCAGAATTCTTACCTGATGCATTGTCTTTCAGAAATTGTAGCACATTCAGAAGAGAAATGCAATAGAACATGTATTTTCTGCTTCTGTCTCCGATATTGTTTTCTGTTCCTGGCATGGGTATGTGATTTTATGAGCCCATTATACCGTGGCCTCTTTTTCTGTGGTAGCAGTTTAATTTATACTTACGTATATAAGTATATATTTATACTTAAAAGACATAGCCTGCAGTGATCTTGCTTCTTTAATGGACTAAGTTGATTAAAGGAACACAAGGTAACAATTTATGTTTTAAATGCGGCTGCAAAACCTGGTTCAGAAATCTCATACTACAGAGTATTTGTGAGACATTTTGGGAAACTAATTCTGAGAAGAGACTATGTTTTATTGAATAGTTTCAAGCAGGCTAGAGTCAATGTCTGTACAGTGTGGACAGCAGAAAATTCAGGCCAGAAAATAGCTTTTAATCTCTGCAAAATTTTAGTTATGTCTGTTTAAAACTGATACTGTAGTATAGGTTCCAACGTCATGATGTTGAAAGGGATATGAACTGGTCAGGTATGGAGTAGCAGATCTTTTTCACACCGTCAAATACCAAAAGGCATCTTAATAACTGGAAATCAAACAGCAGCATGATCTTGAATTCCTTGATTACTCTAAGCCACTTTTTGGAGTTCAACATACTTGTGTTTATTTCCTGCTAATTGTGCTAAGGGTTTTCTGCTGTTAAACTGCCTCAGGAATTAGGATATGCTTTTGAGAGCAGTGGAAGACTCCCCTGCTAGCACATCTCCCCAGGAAAAAAAACCAACTCTCATTATGGAAATTATCATGGATGCTGTGTGAAAAGAGTGAAAAGATCATTTTAGAGCTATGGCAATGGTCCACTCTGGATCATCAAAGAGGCCACTTGGACCCATCTTGATAATCAGAATAAAACAGCAAAGAAGACACAAAATGCTAAAATCCCAACTTTGTACCTTGCAGAGGGGTTCTCTGTTCTTTAATTTCTGTTTTAATTTTTAATTCTGTTTTTAAATCTCAGAACGGAACACCACTTTGCTCATTGTTTGAACCACCTAAAATTAAACCTGTTTAATCCACATACATCTCAAATTCAGACTGCATGCCAGCATCTTGCTTTTGCATTTCCACTCTTTGATAATAGCTTTTACTAGCAGCCCAGTATAAATTCTTAATTTTGTCTAATTCCTCTAAATGCACAATGATTCTTCAACTGGAAAGGAAAGAAAGTAGCTCTGAATGATCCATATGTTAAAGTACTGTATTTTCATCATTTAAATGATAAACTTCCCATCAAATATCCACAAATGTACATTCATGACTCCCATCCAATGATCTATTGGCCAGAGGCACATACATTGTTTTAATTTATTTTGGAGTAAAGGTGCTTTCCTGCCGAGTTTGAATAAGCTTGCTATGTACCAAACAGATGTTCAATAAAACAGAGACTTTACTGAATATGACATATAAACACAAGAAAAGAAGACGAAGGAAGGAAAATTGCAGAATGTATGGATTCCTGGTTCATCAAACAACAGGCCACAGTTTTAATCAGGACCCTTTTATGGATAGAGCAGTAATGAAACAGAAGGATTGGGGATGCCTTGGAAGAAGGTAAAGTCTATGCGTTGGCTGTGGTGAAATTAACTTCGATGTATGACAGTATGCAGTTTCCCCATCCTCTGCAGCAGCGTGAGGGCTTCTGTGGCTGCTAAACTGTTCCTCCTATCATGGAAAATTATCCCTAAAAAAATTCAATTGCATGATCTGGGAGAATGAGCAGGTCTGGAGGTGGGTACCTGAAGTTTTCTTCCCACCAAGCAAAATACCCAGTTTTGCTCTTGCCAGGGAAGTGTTTCTTAAAATGCCCAAGACTTGCATCTACTCAGACTTTTCCTATTTGCAAAAGGTGCTATTTAAGGAGGCATTGAGGAGAGCAGAGCCAGCCAGATCAAAGAGGGAATGCTGCCTTTGAGATAAAGATGTCTTTGCTTTGAAAGGTTTCTTCTTTGTTCAGGAGTGTTGCAGTGGGATGTCCACCCACCAGGGAATGTCTTTCTGAGTGGGACAGCTCCTAAGGAGCCACAAGAGGAGAAAACTACCTACTCTGTCTGCTCCCAGTGAGTTTAACCTTGAGGGGAGTGAAGCTGGATTTTTGGATGTTTCCATCAAAGTGAGATTTTGTGTGTGACCTTCTCCAGACCTGCCCGGCCGGATGCAAGCAGAGCAGTACAACTATGCTCTATGGTGTGCCTTCACCTTCTTAACAGATAATTAGACTCAAAGCTGCATCATTTAGAACTGGAAACTTTTAAAACCCCAAGCGAAACTTTCTTCTCTGCAAGTGCTCACAGGTATGAATCTCAATGCTGATTCACTGAGGAAGATTTATTGCCATTTTAAGCCTAGCAATTTGCCATGCTTGTCCAGGACATAAACAGTTCTTCCCCTCTACCTTCCTGAATTGATGGTGTCAAAGGGGTGAAAACTTGAAGTATTTAAATACTTGGTGGGCATTTTGGTAAAATCTGATGATACAGAGGGCAATCTGGCTGTTGCAGATGCTACCATCAGAGCTCTCTATCCGCATTACTCAGTACTTTCAAATTCAATCCTAATAGTATTGATAATGTTCTGGCATGTAGTGTCAGGAAGAAAACCTACATGAACATTGTTAAGCTGCTGAGGCTTTCTGTCAGTATAATGGAGTGGAAAGAAAAGGTAACAAGAGCTTACTGGGAACAAGGTCTTTATAATTGAACTGTATACTCAGAAAGGGGTCAGCATTCTCCAGACCAATGCTTTGGTCACTTTGGCAATACCTGACTGCTTCAAGCTGAGGAGATATTCCCTGTGGCTGTGTCCTGCAGAGGTTGCTGGGTGTCACAGGTTACACTCCAAATATTAGCAAACAAACAGGAGCACGTGCTTGTGAAGGAGCTAGGATTCATTGGAATACAGCCTGTCTGGTTTGAATCAGCAGGTATGGAGACTTTGGCATCTTGAACTCTGTTGTTTGTTTGTTTGCTTTAAATTACCATGTCCATCTGCAGGACTTCAAAACTCTTGGAGTTACCCTAACCTTATGTCTACAGCATCCCTAAGCCAAAGAGAAGGCTGTGATGAGGTGGGGATTTTTTTAATGTAGTCTTTCTGAGAGTCTAATTAGGGTGCATGAGCTAGAGAATATATTTGGTGGTATCTTAAGCGCACAGATGAATGTAACCGCTCACTGGGTTGGAGCAGCATGTAAATGGCAGAGGCTGTTTTGGTGGGATCTTTAAGCAGCAAAGGGAATTGCATTTGGGAGCAGAAGATTCAAACAGAAAATTGTAATGATGAAGCCAATCAACTTCATTAAAGCTGTTATTTTAATTTCATCTTACATGACTGAGTATATTTAAACAGCCGCAGTGAGGCACCTCTAGTCTGTATGTGAATGAAGTCTTCTGAGGAGCCTTTTAATTCTGAAATGGGAAAAGTAACAGCACTTTCTGAGCTTGTCACTGATATAGTTGAAGCTTTTATGCTGCTGCTTCTTTCCAAAGGTCAGGCTAATGTCCTGACTTGGAGTAAAACCATTAGTATCAATAGTTATTGAAGTTAAATCTCAATGTGTGTTATTTGGTTGGGAACATGCAGGCACTTGCAGTGGTAAAGATTCTTTCAGCAAATTCTCAGCTTTTCTTGACCCTTCTACATGCACTTCAGAAGGAACTTCCTTTCTACAACCTACAAAATCTGTGCTTTCGTTTACATATGTGAAGTTATGATCAACTGGTGAGTACCTGCACGTCTGAGTTTTTCAGGTACAGGTGCAAAAATCCAGACACATAGTTTGCAAGGAACAATTGAGCTTAAACCAAAAAATACACGCATTCTGAATGAGTCCTAAATACCTTTGCTTTTTTTCCCCTCTAAACCACATGTCAGTGTAAGGCCAGGAAGACGAAGAATGATCTCAGGCAAACTGCTGCTGCATGTGTAGGAATCGGTCCCAGCATCATGTAGGGCTGTGGGCCATGTGCACGAATGCCTCCTGTCATAACATAGGTGGGTAAAATAGTGCAAAATGGTTACAGCAGTTTTTGTCTTCAGCACCCAGCAGAAACTTCAAGTTCAGCCATTGTAAAATGTGGTCTCTTTTACCTCCCACTCCTTTCTTTTCATTTACAAAACCTCCTGAGTAATTTATCATAACGTTCCAAGAATAGTTTAGGTGTGAATGTAGGACACAAAATAGCTCAAGTTTAGAAATACTTAGTGGTCTGTCTGCTGGAGAGCTCAGCCAAGCAGCTGTGCATGGAAAGCTGTCCTTCCTGTGTGAGGCTAATGCCGGCTGTCCCTGAGGCACCGCTGATGAGCAGGTAAAGGACTGCACCAACCCTGACCTGATCACTAGGCAGGCTGCGGTACTCAGGATGGTTAACAGACAACATCACAACAGGGAAAATGCATGAGAGCTATTTGAGGCATCGCTTATTGTCAGGTCTGCTTTGTACTGCAGATAGAACAATGTGCCATGAAACTGCATAGAAAGTGAAAATGGGAGGGTGAACTTTTTCATCCTTTGTTGAGCATGTTGGGATGAAAAATGGGAACAGTGGTAAAATGCCCCAAAACATTTAGAAGTCTTTAAGGGACGAGAGGTTAAGAGACGAGGGTTGGGGTTACTGTGAGGATCAGAGGTTCAAGGAAGGCATTAATCACTCAGAATTTCAATGAAGAAGCACCATCTCTGAAAGAAACGTCATGCCGTTGTGAGCAGTAGGTGAGAATATTCAAATACCAATGAGGTAATAGACATTCAGCGGAGAAAAATGAGTAGGATATATCAGTAAAGAAGATGGCAAAAATTAACAGCAAATTAATTGCTGAAGAAAATAAAAGGTCTAAGTGGCAACTACCATCAGCTGTAACTGTAGCTTTTCATAAAGAAGCCGCTGAGATGGTAACCTGGGGATTTATAAAGCTCTTCCGTGGCAACCAACATACTAGTTATCCTCTAGTTGAAATGAGAAAGTAACTCAGCTGTGGAACTGTGATTGGTTTCTTCAAAATACATGGCAAGATCTGCTAATTTACAACAAGGAAGCGATATTGCTCCTTTAGTAATAGATTATTTTATATCCCTGTCCACAGCATGAGCCACCAGCCATTCAGAACCAAGCAGTGAATAAATAGGCATTTGCAATATGAAGTATGGTATCATGTAAATAAAAGCCCATACAGACTTATTGCATCATTACTATGTTTAAGTATCTACAACCAGGAGCAGCAAATCTCCTATGCCAGCTGATGAATTCCAGCGTGATGCTGAAGTTTCAAAACACTGAAGCCTGGGCAATATTTTTAACAAGATGGATTGGCAGTTTTAATAATTCCCAGATCCCAAACACATATGAAACAGGCCCTTGATGAGAAAGGTCTGATTACAAATAACCTGCAGAGAGATGAAAGTTCTTTTTTAATATCTGTTTTTTTAAGTCTGCTTTAGACTTTCAAGAGGCTTCAAAAGAAGGCAAAGACTAGAAAACAGTTTGATTTAATACTGTTAGATGTGTGAAATAAAATGCTGGACAATAAGAGATGTAAATCAAGCAACAAGTGCAAATGACTTAAATCAAATTAAAGGGCTAATTGAAAATAATGGAATTAAAACCTTTTTTGGTTGTTTTTATCTATCTGGTTTTCATCACTGTTTGCAACAGCATTTTTTTTTTATCTTCTTTACTTTGAAGAACAAACTTTCTCAACCATAAAAGACAATGATTTCAATCAGCATCTGAAATGTCATTCTAGGGGGATGCAGATGCTAAATGCCAGTCAGGAAGAGAAGCACCATCAACATCAACCAGCAGAACAGCCAGAGCACTATACAGCCTTTGTCTAAAGAGCTTTCTGATACAACATCATGATACCCAGTTATCTTCCATTGTAGTGATCCTCACTAACACATCTTTGATTTCATTCTCTGTAATCTCTAAAGGAAATAGTTTTTTCTGTGTTGTAGCATACTATTTATGTGCTTTTCTTTTCATAACAGCAAAGGAGTGATTTCACTGCAGTGGGATTGGTGTGAATTCAAACGGGCTTGTCCTACAGTAACATGCTCTTCTCTGTTCCTGGTGCAATGCCACATTGTGTGGGAGACCAGGCATCCCAGCAGAAACACAATTATCCTTATGGCTCTTCATTGGCCCACTTCTTTCACCTTTTGCAGTGCCATTGCCCTGCCAGGCTGACATCTCCTTGCTCTCCTCTCTCCCTTTCCAAGCCCAGCACATCTCCTCCTCATCTCCCCAGCCATTTTTTTAGCTTCAGGGCAGGAATGGCTCAGCAAACGTGTTTGCCCAAAGGGTCTACAAAGGCCAGAAGTCTGCAGTGCTTAGAAACATACAGTTGAGTAGCGCATGATTGCTGAGTGCATCTGCATGGGGATGTTACCCACAGCCTTTGAATGAGGCTTTGCTTTGCAGAGCAAAATTCAGCCTTGAGCCCACCAACCTGTTAAATGCATTTTGTACAGAGAATTCCACCATGAAGCCCTATCATCAGTGTTCAGAAGGTTTCCTTGCAGAAATAAACTCTGAATGGGCATCAGAGCTGGGCAGCATGGCAGGTTCAGCTGCTCCATGGCTTTAGGGGTTATCTGTGCTCTACTCCATCCTGCACATGAACAAACCACGCTGCCTTTCTCAAGGGCAGCTTTATTTTAAATCTTCCAGAAGAACAAGGGGAAAACCAACTGAGAAAACACGAGGACAATTCCCCTGCTTGTGGGATTGGTGTTTTAAACATGAAATTATTTCCCCTGTGTACTGCTGTGCTGCCTCTTCATTAGAGGAAGAGAAGTGTGTGCACTTGCCTGATGCTAAGCACTCATGGTATGCAGAGGCTGCATAAAGAAATCATTTCTGGTGTTAAAAACCAAACCGTCACTGCTCCTTAAGTTTGGTGAAATATCCAATCAGTCTCAGTGGGGTTTTGCAGGAAAAGGAATTAACAGAAAAAAGGAGGGGGGAAAGGGGGAAAGAAGAAGAGGGAAGCCCACCAGTCCCAATGCATTCCCATAATGAAGGGTCTAAAAATGCCCCACTCATTGATGCAAAATTACAGTTATTGTTTATCCTCCTTCTACTTCACACAGCTTTATACAATACACACCACGAAAAATACAAGCAAACAACCGACACATTAGTTAAGAGACCTTCCATTTTACTTTGGCAGTTCACGATAATGGAATTTAATTGTGGAAAAAGCTGAATAATTTTAGCTGAATGTCATTTGGTTCATTCAAACTGGGAATCAGGGACATTTTTAACAAAGGTTTTCAAACTTCTTTTGAAATCAGGAAGCTGCTGTGCACAGATAAGGGGAGAGGTTTGAGGATTCTCTATCAGAAATTTCAAGGTTTTTTCCATCTGCTTTTTCACATTAACTGGTAATTATCCAGAAAGGCACATAATAGTGCAGAAATGACAGAAGCTGACAAAGGTTTTCCTAAGATATGTAAATTGTCAGTGATAGGCAAGGTGCAACAGAAAGGCTTTCTACAGCCCAATTATTTATGCCAGTTTCATTTGCTTTTAGGTAGCACTGATGGCATACCGCAACACCACGTTTATCACAGGCGCTGCACATTCCCTTCACCACCAGCACGCAGGAAAGATGGCAAAAATGAGCTTGAAGGTTGGTGGTCTTCTGTGACTCTGCTATTTTATATTAACTATGTGTGCCTGTGAGTATAGATAATTCTGAGGACTTTCTTGTTTACTATATCATACCCATTCATTTCCCACGCTGCACAAATAAATAGAGGGACCCTTCCCACTGAAACAGCTTCCATATATTGGTTACAGTTGCTCTACAAGTCCACTTTCCTCACAGCAGTGTTAATTGAGGGAGGATGCATTAAAAGAGGCATTCATCTGCTAACCCTTTCCACTGGGGCAGCCACTCCATCCACTTTTAACAATTCAGTGTTGGGATGGCCAGGTTATACTCCTTAAGGGAGAAAGCTCCCTCCCTCCTTAAATTGCCCAGTTAGTCTGAGGAATTATTACACATAGGAGTGCAGAAATGTCACCTCCATGACATGTCCCCAGTGGTCAGCTGGCCCCAGGTCTTGAACAAGGATTTACATGGGTATTTTAGGTCTCTGCTATACAAGCAGAGGGATGGAGGGTGGAGGTTTGATAAATTCCCACTTTCAAAATGGGAAGCTGGGCTTCCGAGTCCTTCTGGGAAGTTCATTTTTATTTAAGTGTAAGGGGTTGTGCATGGGAGAAATTCCTGCCTGACCCCCGACACATTCAGCTCATACAGGAATTACAGGCTTTAATTAACCTTTTCTGGGAATAGGACTTCATATGTAACTACCTATGTAACAAGAGGTTATAATATCTTTAATGGATGAAAGGACTTTACCTATCAGTCCCTGATGTAGTGGTACCAGAGGTATTATGGTGGTATAATTACTTTACATCACCACATGAGTGATGTTAAGTTACCCTGATGGGAGGTGTTTCCATGTGTGTGGAGGGGTGGAATTAATTTCCTTTATGGTAATATCAACTTAAGTTAATTGTGGCGGTGAGAGAGTAAACAAGGATGCAACACAATAGATTTATATGGGAAAAAAACCCCACAAGATTGCATTTGAAAGTCAATGGGCTTAGCTATTAGCTATAAAGACCTTGTCTCCTATCTTGAGCTTTGCTTTCCCAAATCAGGGGGCTGGAGGTCAAACCCAAGTAAAAGGGTTCAGGGTGGAGGTAAAGGATTTGACCCACCAGAGCTGTCTGCTGCCCCAGGGGTTCTATCCCCGCAGAACCAGCCTGGGCCCATATGTAGTATTTCCTTTCATTAAAAAAATAGGTTTTCTTTTAGGTGCTTTTATTCCATAAAGAACAAACAAAAACTTTCAAAAGCTGCTTTACTTGGTCAGTGTTTAACTTCATCAGGAGGTGCGGGCTCAGAGGATGTAATATCTTACCGGCTGATTCATGGGGACTGCAGCCCAAAGACAGATCCTGTGCTCATGCACCCTTTCATCAACCCTCCTGTTAACTTACAGGGCTCCTTCCTCTCCTGCCTACAGATGCTTTTCACTGTGCAGTCCCTGGTAGTGCTGAAGGGACAAAACCACCAGCTCCAGCTGCTGACACTGGGCTTTAGACCAGTGACACTGGCTCAGGGGTTTTACCAGCCTTGCTGCACACTGGTGAAGCCCCTGATCCTCTCCTTTGCCTCTGGGCTTCTCCTCTTCACTGAAGGTTTGGGCTCAGCAGTCAGAACAACGTGAATTAAACGTACCTATTTTCTTTAAAGTAGAAGCTGATATGTTTTTAATTGCAAAGGGAGGGAATCCCCAAAGGAGACCCCAGTTCAGTCCCAGGGGAGAGACCCTAGGATAAGGCAAGGTGGGGGACCAGAGCCCAAGCCCAGCTGGAAATGGATTTTGGGAATATGCTTGTTAAGTTAAATCAGGTCTCTGAACCAGCAGTGTACTTCTGGTATTTTGGAGTATTTAGGCTATTAAAGAATTGCTGAAGTGTTTGTTTTTTCATTAGACATTCTGGGTTTTCTTTGGTTTTACTTTTCAGGTTGTTTTAAACAAAGTTTAAATTGAATCAAAAACTATCAGGCCTATGAAGAGGGTCTTAGGTGGTCTGTGCACAGCAGAGCGGAGGACTTCTGCTGTTGTGACGCACAGACTTCAGCTTAGAGCTGGCAAGAGGACTTTGAAAAGGCAGGAAGACACTTAAGGACAGAACCTTCTTTTACTGGCAACAGATAGAGCTGGCTGAAACCCTGACAATGATCAATAAGCAATCACATGAACAGTGGCATGAATGCATCTTCGTTATCATTACACATTTCTGTGTTTGCTTGTAGTGACATTTTGGACACTCCGTCACTGGCAGGTATGTTTCAGAGCAGAGTGAGGATGCTGCCAGGCCCAAGCCTTGGGTCCTGCCTGAAAGGAAGTCCTGAGTGAAGTTTCCAACCCTAAAACTACCAGAAAAAGCCTGAAAAGAGGACTGTCTGCTTGAGTCTGCTGCCAGCCTGAAGCCTGGTGCCCCCATTAGGCAATGCCACATGTCTACTTAGAGAGCAGAAAGCGGAAAAAGCATCAAGACAACTCATGTGAGCAGTTGTACTTATCCAGCAGAGCTTAAATTTTGACCATTAAATGATTATGGCAAAATGCTCACCATCCACCTACAAGCCAGAGAATTATTTTCTAAGGCTATTCAGCAAATAATTGGGAATAATGAATCCAACAAAAGAAACTGTATACTGAAAAAGAGGTGAAATTCACTGGAGGAATTATTCAGTTCAACTTATTCTGTCAGCCTTATTAGTAAAGAGTTGAAATATGGTTGAAATTGAAAAATGTCTTCAAGGATACTGCACAGGCAGTGGCAATGGATGGAAAGAAGGGTAAGAAAAAACGCTGAGGCTGAAAAAAGCACTGCACCAAAGCATACCCATCACTATGGCTCCTGCTGTCCCCTGATGACCCTCACGATGCTCAGCAGCCGCTCCGGGAGTGCCAGTCTTCCAGCAAAGCAAGGCATGGCATTAAGCCCCCAAATATATCTTCTGGTGTTTGACTTTAAGGTTGACCATAATATGGTAGAGAGGAGGGCATGTGTCAGAGTCCTTGTTCACAGCAGCATCTCCCCATAGCTGTGCTACGTACCCTGGGCTGAAATCTGTAATGATATAGGAGAGGTTCACTCGCCTGCATCAATTTTCTCTGTAATGAGATGCGAGTGGTGGGCTGGTTTGACAGCTGTGGGATTTCACTCTTGCAGACCTTCAGTTTTATATATCCGGAGAGTTTTATGTCAAAAGAGGGGGAGTTTAAAGCACACTAACAGCTTTGTTTAAATAATAGGTGAGAAAAACAGCCCCTCTATTTAAAAGCAGTGTCCCTGTGCCCAAGCACTGCCTCCTGTAGAATATCCTGCTCATTTTACCTTGTTCTGTTTTCATCAGAGACTGAATTTCTGAAGTGCTTCTGGTTTACCCAATGTGGCAATGGAAGGTTCAGAGTTGGAAGGGATTTCCAGAGGTGATGTGTTTTGCCCAAGTCCCTTGCTGCAGAGTTTTGGAAATGCTTTGAGCAAGCAGTGCCCTCTCCTGAAGACAACTCTCCCAGCGATGCTGGAAATCATAAAGTAAGGGTCACTGGGGATGGCAGGAGCTGTGCATCTTCCTGGGTCACAAAAGGAAGGAAAAAGAAAGCAGTGTAGAAAAATAGATTTCTTTAAAATACTATGTTTTCATTGACCAAAACCTTCCAGCTTCTGTGATGCCAGAGCTCCCAAACATCATAACATGCATTTTAGGGGCAAAGGGGTGGAAATCAGAGCAGGCAAATGTGGGGAGCTAAATACACAGAAATGGCCTGAATGCATCATCTGGATTTTTTTTCTGTAGCCTCTTGTTAGACTTTGAAAGAAAGAAAAAAAAAAAAAGAAAAAAGAATTAAACATATTTCAGAGTAATTGAACTATGCTCACATTAACTTACACTAAAATTAGTTTTAATTAAATGAACTTCCCCTATTTGTAGCTGGAAGGTACTTATGTGAGATAAAAAGCTCCATTCTAATAACACTAAGACTCACCACCACTTAATTAGCATCACAACTCAAGGCAGACCAAGCAGGAAGGCAAGTGGGGAGATGGGCTTGTGCTGCTAGGTGGGATTTTGGGAAGAGATGCCCCCTCCTACAGCAGCCCCCATCCCAGAGCCCACCCAGCACCGTGAGGCACGCCGGGAGTGGAAATCACACCTAGTATTTGACACAGTTTGTGGCAAAAGCAATTATAATTAACATTATATTAAATATTAAGTCAAGATCATAAGACGTTGATTGGTACTGATTAGCTGTGTAATCCATAATTAGAAATCACTGCACCCTTCACCAGGTACTGTAGTGCTTTGCTTATGATTTCACCGCTAAATTAAGCGAGTGATTCAGCTTTTGCCCTGAGTTTTACTTTTGCATTTTATTTAGGGTAGAAGCACATGCTGGCAAAGAGAGGCTCAAGACCTGCTCCTGCTGAGGCTGTTCCCAAACTCTTGATCCTAAAGGCAGCTCCCCATCACTGCCACACTCATGAGAAAGTGATGGCTGAATTGCCCTGGACCAACCCCAGCGCTACTTTGTGTGTGCAAGACATAGGAAGAGGAAAGCTCCCTGTGTATTTACTCACCATTAAAATGGTGAATGCAAAGGGTAAAGTCAAGGCCATACGTGCTCTCCTGGCTGTTATCAAGCCAAGTCAGGTAAAACAGCATTAGGCAGCTCTGAGATGATTTATTGCTAGCATAAACTAGGGGTATGCTGATACCCTCCCTGATGCTAGGAAGCAGCGAGAGAAGACTCTTTAGCCTGATTTAATTTCAGATGACCAAACACATCTATGCATCTCTCATTAATGAGATAAAAACACTGACCCTTTGGTAAAACAGTTTGGAGGGGACAGTGGCTCTGGGTTGGAGAGCTGCTGCAGGAGGGTGGGTTATTGAAGGTGTTTAGGAAGGCTTACTGCAACAGCCCTGCCTCCCTTAACAAGGCCTTTCCCTGGCTTCATGGGTCCATTTATCATAGGTATCTATTTATACTGGATAATGTCATGACTGCACATGAGGAAGCACTCAAATTTTGTTAAAATAAAAAACAAAATCCACTAACCTTAAGATTTTATGTCTCTGCTACTAGTTTCAGTTATTGCCTCGGCTGGAGACCCATTTGTGATTTTCCATAGTATTTCTGGATAAAAATAATAAAAGTCAACAAATAAAACCCCAAACCTGTGGCAGCCTCACTGTACCTGCTGGGACTCCAGCAGCATCCTCCAGCAGCATCCTCCAGCGCTGGAGGCGAGCTGGTCCAGAGGGACCTTCACAGGCTGAGCTCTGCACCCACTGGCAAACCCAGGGCTAGAAAGAGAAAATACACTGACACAATTTTTCTTTCCTGATGGCACTCTTTGGAGTCCTAGGGAAGAAATCTTTCCATTCCTTCTCCAATTAGAGCACGCACTGTTATCTTTTGCACCGATTAATATTGCCTGGGAGTGGAGATGAGATGCTGGGCAGGGCCCGATGCTCACAATCAATTAAATCAATGCAGTCATGACGCTTCACTGATTTTTCCCTATCCAAGGGTTTGTCCCAAAATGCAGCACACACAGCTTAACAGTCTTACAGGGGACATACAGAATCACAGGTAGCGTGGCTGCCAGTCTGGTTAAGAAAGACAGGAAAGCTGTGCTCTGGATGCACATTTCCCTGCAATGGGCATCGTGAGATGCAGCCCTGGACTGGGTCAGGAAGGCACTGCACCATGTGATGCTCACACACACATTCTCATAGCCTTTTAATTAATTATATTAATGGTTATTATTAATGGTATTAATAATGGTATTTTTATTTAAGTGGTGGCTTTTAGGTTGCATAGCTCATCTTCTTCTTTTGGCTAGTCCAGGGACACTTCTGCGATCCCTCCTTCGCAGGGACTGCCCTGGCTGAGCTCCTCAAGCTGCTGTGTGCCCTAGGGAGATCTTTTCCTGTCCAATTACAAAGCATTCAAAACCCAAAGACCTTTCCCTGGGCTTCCAGCAACCGGAAAAATAAAACAACAAGCAAACAGAAGAGAGGACCAGAAATCACTCCCAAACCTCATGCATTCTTCACTGAAATGTTTTTGGTGTAAAGGATACCTCTGAGACAGCAGCTAAATGGGCAGCTATTTAAGAAGATTCCCATACCATGACTATCAAAACCAAGGTATTTCTACTCTTTCAGCATTTTCATTAGAAAAAAGGAAAAAAAAAAGTAAAAATAAAAAAGCATAATTTCCTCCCTGCATATCACCCTGAGGTGGGCAGCTTCAAGTGCGAGGTGGCTGCTGCACTGCTAGGCTACAGCTAGGTGCAGCATCTTACCATAAAGCTGTATTTGCATCAGCCCTCATCTCCCATCTGTGATGCACAACAAATCCGTCCACTCAGAAGGCAGCCTTTTGGTTTGTAAAATACAAAAAATGCCTATTTTTTGCCCACAGAACCAATGCATTACCTCAAAGAAGGGGCACCAGAGTGGAGGTCTGGATCCGCTCTGGAGCTGAAACACTGCTCGAGTAACAGTGATGGTATTGCTGCAAAGAAAGAAAAAAAACCCTCCTCTCCAAAATGGCTACAAAGAGTAGGTCTCTGCAGTCCTTTCTTAAACACTGAAGATATTTTCCTTTGAAAACATCTACTTCAAGACAGGTTTAATCTCAAAATGGCATTTTCCAATTTTGTTTTTAAAAAAAAACACTGCAACTTCAAAAATGTCTCAAGTTATTTCTCCTTCCATTTTTTCCCAATTAGATTAATTTAAAATGAGTGAAAAATGTTTCATGCCCTAAGATCCTGAAACCTCTGGTGTCAGCTGAAACCCGCACTTCTCCTCTCAGCTTCAGCCCTCGCTGCAGGCACGGCTGCTTTGAAGCCTTTGAAGTGTTTGTGGCACAGACAGAGGCTCTCTGCAGAGAATGCTGGTTGTTTTATATACATATTTAGCATATAAAGCATATATGTGTGTGTTTGCGTTAGTATAACATGGATTTTCACAATGCATATGGAAAGATGTAGAAGAGCTCTTGACTTGCAGAACAAAAATCCACTGTCTGCCTTGATGATAGCACCCATAAGGTGACTTTCGCCCACTACTAGGTGACTTCAGTGTCATCTTGAGGATGTAAATGAAACTATCTGCTGACCTTCAGAGAGACCAAAACAGTTCAATTAGTCGTGTATATAGGACTCACTCGATCTTGCCTTCACTGTCACAAAGTAGCTGACGTAATGACCCTGTGTTTATTTTGGAGATGTGATGCAATATATTTGATTAATAATATTTTTTGAGCTAATTAGCTCATGATGTAACAAACTTGATTCTGGGAAGCAAGGTGTGTGGTTTCAGAGGCAGCATTGCTGCTTGTGTATGGAATGATCTCTTGCCGAGGCTCCACCTCAGCAAGCAGTAGAATTAATTTAGTGGCTGATTTGTCTAAATTGTTAAATTTCCCTCCTTTTTTTTTGGCAGGAACAAGTGCAAAATTGATGCCTCTATTTCAGAACGAGCTACATTTATTCACCATGCACAGCAATTGTTGCAGCCTGTAACCGATGAGGTTTAATCAGTAATAAAAGCTTTAGACCTCAAAGCAGCCAGTTCAGCCTATGTTATCTCAATGGTTTGATGAACAACTTCTCCCACAGACTGGTTTTTAAACAGCAGAAAAGTATGAAGGATTTCTCACAACATCTGAAATGGAAAACCAATCACATTCTGTGACTCTACAAAAATATTTCTGAGGACAGGTAATATATTTTGCCAGGATAATGTCCGTATTCTAGGAGTGGTTCTTATCAGCATTTGTTGCCTTTTTCTAATGTAAGCCCCACTGGTAAACATTGGAAATAGATAGGGAAAATAGAACTAACCCTCTGTTTTTCACACAATTGCCCTTTGTGCTACTGTATTTTTATTTTTTCTAGCTTTTATGAAGCCATCATTAATTGAGTCAGACAAGGTCAGGTGAGACTTTTTTTCTTCTTTGCAGATGATGAAGCTTATAAAGCGTCAATCACCTCTTCCATAACCAAATGTTTAGTACCTTCCGGTTGGGTTAATTAGAGTGCATTCTTCACAGCTCTGATAATAATCACCACTCCACCACACAGCAGTGGCTAGAGACTATTTTTCCATTTGTTATTTCTTTGTAACAGTAAGTGTTTATGTAGTCACACTGTTTAAACCATTGGTTCTTTTGGGTTCAGTAGATCATACTTGGAAACACCAAGTTCCAGAAGATGAGAGCATCACCTGCACTCATGACCATTCCCAAACTACGTGCAGCACAGCATCTTGTATATACCTCAAAAATAAGTGAGTTTTTTTTTTTCCTTTTAGAGGAAGACAGAATATTCATAGGGAAAAAATAAGATGACAAGAAAGAGAGAAAATCACTGAATGTCCAGCATTGACTTCTTAGAAACAGGCTTTGCCAAGCAGAGTGAAAAGGAACCATACATTCAGTGTATGGCTATTAGTATTGATAACAGGGCTCCCAAAAGAAAGAGTGGGGAATGAATTAGGAAACAAATGCATTTCTGTAAGTAAAGTTTTTCCAATTCAGATGTTTTTTTAGGAAGTGGGAAAAAAAGCTGCTTCTCAAATGTCAAGTACTTGAAAGACTAAAAATACATCACTGGAATAAATAAATTAACCCAGAAGACAGGATTGATGCTCTGCAGGCATCAGGTATTAAATAAATTCACTAAATTCAAAGTAGTATTCCAGATAAGAGCTCTTTGTGCTGCAGCATGTACAGCTTATTGATTATAGGATTGAGGTGCTGTGCACTCTTGTAAAATGTACTCTGGCTGATATGACTTAATCCTGCAGTAATGTACAGCCCGGTGCACAAGGCATGGAGCTAGCTTGTACCTTCTTATTTATTTTAATCTTGGTTTTGTCTTAGTTTACTGCACCACATCTGTGCTCTCTCCCACCAGTGTTTCCCCAGGCAGTGTTTGCTCAGGATGAGTGACCAGAGGCACTTCAGAAGGTGATGACTCAGCAGGATGAGGGTTGGGCTGCCCAATGGAAGCCTGCAAGACAGGGGCCATGGGACTATTCCTTGGTTATCTTCCATAGATATGTAAAGATTAGCACTCTTCCACTGTGTTGCATGGGCTGGCTGCAAGGATGAATGGCCCTGAATACTGGTGATGCCTGGTTGATACAAGGAGCCTTGGGTGAGCAGCCCAGATGGAAATATTTGTCCTGCAGACTTTTACATTTTGTTATATGAGCCCACAAATGCAGTAGTTATAGAGAGCCCACAAATGTCTAACCAAGGTGAAAACACTACCTGTCTAGTGAGCAATCCCAGAGGGTCTATTATACATCTAGCTGAAATGAATTTTGGTTAAGTTCCAATCAACCTGTTTTCCATTGCAGAGGATGCTTTCACCCTCCTGGTCAGATGTTGAACTGCCAAGGTCACTCTGCACTTACTTGCACAGAAAGATGTTTCTTACCTCCTTTGGAAGCTCTCCAGCCTCTGGTGCTCAAGTTCAGCTCCCCTCTGAAGGTTGCTCAGAAGAGTCAGCAGACCTCTCCAAACACGGAATTTTACCATATATTTACCAAGAAAGGGGAAAACCTCCAGGCCTGAAGGAGTGTAAGAAAGCAGCTGGACATGGCAGTGATGCTGTCCTGTCATGACAGTCTCCTGGCCCATCCTCCTTGGGGTTGGTGCCCATTACCTAGCACCTTCCCAGTTTTAGGCATCTTGGGTGCTAGCTTTCTGAATCACTGAAAAAAGGTTGATCTGATGCAGGGGAAAAACTTTTATCCTTCATTGTGGTCTCTTTGGTGTGAGGGAACAGTTGAACAAAGGAGCTGCAGGAGTTTGGCTTTGGGGTAACCTCTTCAACTCCTTGTATTTCTGGCAGGTTTTGTAAATCTCCCAATATCTTACTTCACCAAAATCAAGGCTCTTAATCTCAAGACACATAGCCTCTACTGCATAGCACTGCCTCTCAAGCATGATCCATAGAGCCTGTATTTTAACACTCAAGATTCATTAATATTTCTTGCAGAGTGTTCAGTAAGTAGCAAATAAAGCAGGAAGTGTCCCAGATGTTGGAAAGAAAAAATGGAATTATTCATTGCTTACTAACGTCAAATGCTAATGTGAGAAAAGCATCCTTGAAGAAATCCTTGACTAAAACTCATCAGAGTGATGTGAAATCACTGTTTTAATTATGCATTTTTGAATGTATTTATTAGTCCCGGTTCTGATCTGACTTACAGATGTTTAACAGTGATAAGGGTCTACTGCATCTTTGGAATTACTCATGATTTATAATGACAGAACTTGGATCCGAATTAGGTCCTTGTCACTACTCTATAATATCCTTTCATCAAACTTCTTCACATTCAACAGATGAAAGAGACCGTGGTTTCTGCAATTTCAAACCCTACCACTGAGGCCATTAGCTTGTTTTTTGAAATTTCTCCTCCAGAAATGACGAATCTCACACAAAATCTTGCCTGCTTAAGCTGTATTTGCCACAAGAAACTTGACAGTGAAGGAATCAAACTCTTTAGTCTACCAAAATGATGTGTTTGGTTAACACTTGTGCTGGGTGCAAACACTGCATTTTAATAGAGGAGTTAATTACCTTAGATATGCTCATCTATAATCTCATTCTCTGTATCCTTGCTGTTGTGACTATTGAGTATGCTCAATACCAGAGGGTTTGGGTTTTTTTAGATCCAAACTCTGCTCAAGAATGATTCAAATTCATGTATTTTTCCAAAGAATGATGGAGTTTAAACTATTGCTTGTTCTAGAGCTGATCCAGAATGAGCAAGTCTCCAGGGATGGTTTATTCCCTAAGGCATGAATGCATGATTAAGCTAAATGTATTCCATAAATGCCTTGACGACATTAAACGAAATTTTTTAAAGAACAGATGGAGAAAGTTAATAAATATTTCATTCTATAATATAAAACTCACTTCTATATTCACAACTTCAGGGATCCTTAGCTTCACAGATATCAATAAGTCTGATGTATTTCTTGCTGCATTCTCATTCTTCTGCCCTGGTGTCTCTTATGGGATCATCATTTCTGCATGCTTGGATTGTTTTATGGGATCAGTGAAAGGCAAGTGACTGTAAATCTTGACCCCCTCTGCTCTTGGATTATATACTTTTATTCTTTGTGACCATAAGTGTTCATCTCTACATTGAATAGATAATTAAATGACAAAAATTATTCAAAGGGAATTTATAGTGAGAAATTATCACTTGAAGAACTGATGGAGCACAGGCATAGCCAAGGAGACGTCAAGAAAAAACAAAACAAAACCAAAACCAAAGTTTAGAATGGCCAAATAAAATACTGAAATATCTCTACATTTGTAAATGTCATGAAAAATCTATTGACTGGGAAAAAACCACGATTTTCACCTGTGTATACCAATTCTGTTCAAACAAAATTTCTATTAAGGGAAAACAGTGTGAATTTTGCTTAAGAACTGTAGACCAAGCCTGTTATTCATATGAAAGAACTAATCTTTGCATGTGGAAATTACAGTTTTTCACTCAATGTATGCCATAAAGCTTGTAAAGGAATAATTAGAACTTGTTCCAAAAGGAAAGAAATGCCAGACTTGAATAACATTTTAGGAAGAGCATTAACAAACATTTTTATACTGCCAACAGTCTTCACTGCTTTTTAGAAGAGATTTACATTCCATTATTAATTAACCATACTGAGTCAATAGTGTGACATAAAGCTCGGGAGATATGTGTTCAGCACAAGCTATGACATTCATGAGAACAGCATGCATTTTTAGGAAGTGTGATTTAAAATGTATGCAAATGAGTTCAGCAAACAAGGGCCCAACAAACTACTTCAAAGCATCAAGATCCAGCCCGAAAAACATGACAAGATCAAATCTTTATCATTTCTCAAGTGCCTTCACAAACTTCCGCATACACAATATAAATTACTTCACCTCCTGTACCTCGATAGCTTGGTGTACCTCGATAGCTTGGATTAGCATGCATTACTCTTCACAGGACCACTGCAATCTGTCAGACACCCAAGAACCTGCAAGAACTTAAAAATATCTAAATGGTGTAGAATTTGTCTTTTTGGAGCTGATTTTTGTGCTGTGTCTGTAGAATACAACGAGGTCCCATGCTGAGCTGGTTGACGGGGTCTATCCTATAACAGCGTTATTGTTTCCACTCCCTTTCCCCCAACTCTGATCATCTTTCCTTTTGGGAGTTGAGAATCCCCACAACACTTCACCCAGGGAAAACACTAAATGCAGAGTAATGTGGTGCTGTAAAGAAATACAAATTTATTCATGTTATGCTTCATGCCATAGAAATTGGTTTATTCACTTGTTGAAAGTTAGGTTAGGTCCAGGTACATTTGTATCTTTGGAATCAGGGCTTTTAATGAAAAAGTTTTCTCATGTTTCCCGACATCCCATTAAAAAGGTTGTCCTTTGACGTCAATTAGAGCCAGCTTAAAAAAAAATCATCCTTAATTGCTTTTCAGAAATAGACATTATAGTGTACACCGTCACAGCCAGATTCGATTACCTCTTACAAGAAACAGGGATGCTGAGAACACCATAAAACTCCAACTCTGCTGAATATGGATGTAGGGCTCTGCTGACAGCTGGGGGAAGACGCTTTTAACAGCAAAGGTTTTACTTGGGCGTCAAACTGATTCAAAACCCATAGACATACCTAAATTTCTCCAAAGTGTGAAAATGCTGAAGCTGGATGTTCAGCTGGGTCTGGTTTTGGACTGACAGGGATTGGATGCTCAGTGCTCCATCCCTGCTTCCATGCAAGAGTGAGTGTAGTCATGCATCTATGCTGACGATTATAGCTACAAAAACAATCTAGTCCTCAAAACTTGTGAGTGTTTCATTACAAGGAGCATCACCAATTGTCTCGAAGAAAGACTTTCTCCAAAGTTGCCTTACTCCAGTGACTTCATAATGTCTCTGCCAACCAAGTAGAAGACAAGTCCGGAAAGTAAAACCAGGGGCACACCAGCCGCGGCAAACATGAAGGACCACCCGTAATACACGTGCACGGGTACATCATCCATGCACTTCTCACTTCTCTCAAGAAGGATGTACTTCTGAAAATCAGCGGCAAACTCCTTCCATATCACAAAGAGAAATATGAGCAGGAGAAATAAGCCTCCTGGAAAGAGAGACAAAGAAAGATGAGTTATTCTCTGTACATGGAATATAGAAATAAAATAGAGAAAATATGGCAACAGATTTCCATTTATTCCTGCAGGTTCTCTGCATTGAAGCTTAGTGTTGCAGAATTATTATCCATGGTACTGCTCTATAGGTTCCGGCGAAAGGCAAGCCCACTCGCCACGGGAGAGACCCACACCACCACAACCAGCTTGTGCACAGCTGCCAGTGCACCAGCACCTCTTGCTTTAACCACCAGGGCTACTGAGGGCTGTTACAGCTGGATATGATCACGTAGAATCATCCTGAACACCGCTGATTTTCACAGCGGGGATCTGTGCAAGGCTAGCTCTGCATTCCTGTCTCAAAGGTGGGTTGTTTTGCCTTTTTGTATTTTTGTCTGAGATAAGTGAGAAGGAAACACTGGGACTCACTTTCTCCTTTTCTGTACCTACTCTTCAAAGCAGTGTCAGATCCAATTTCAACCAGAAATGCAAAGATATGTGGATCAGTCCTGCTGGTGGCAAGACTTATCCGGCATCAGACCTGCTACTGGTGCAAACACAGGCTGCACAGACAGCGAGCAGCTGCTGCAGCTTGTGGCAGTTCCCCTTTACATCTTGTCTCACCTTTCCTTAAACTAAGCTTTGCAACTAAGTGTTAGAACACATGACAAGGAGTAGAGATGATCTTATTTTGCGGAGAAATAATGCGTAATAGAGTAGAAAAGGCATATAGCCATAAGATATTAATCTATCTCAGATGGGCTACTAAACAACAGAATAATAAAAAGAGTAATAATCAGCTTATAAAAGGAGGCTAAAAGGTCTTTTTATTGGTGAGAACTCTTTTGCCCTCCCCTCAAGTCAGACAAGAGGAAGTCTGAAGCCGCACTGAAGCCTGAGCAGTGCCAGGTCAGCATCTCACTTAGAGAGGTTCTGCTCTCCTCAGAGGCTCCCAAGCCTGTAGGATGCCTGGAACCCAAATAGCAGATCTCTTGTGAGACCTTGTGATATCGCATTTCCAGATGCATACCCATCAAAGGTCAGCATTTGCAGGAAGAGCTCAGCCACATCTGAAAAGCATGTGGTGAGCAGGCACCTCCCGGACCTGGAGCAGCCCACGGCAGGTTTAGGGGCTTCGGTGCCTTAATGGGAACCTCCTTTCCCCGTAATTCAAAGTGATGGTGATCAGAGGCTGCAGGTCTAGGTCCCCCATATGAAGCAGATAACAAAAATTAGAGTGTCCTTAATATTATTTACTGTGTCATATTATATATAATTATTATATATTATATATAGTGCATTTTAAAGTCAACATATATTAAAACTAAACAATGATAATGTGATGACAGTCCTGAAGGCACTTCAATAATATCTGATCTTGCTACTTCACAGCTAGAAGCTTGCTGGTTTTAAATGGTACCGTATAACATATAGATATACACACATATGCACACGTATATGAAAGAAATCCATCACAGATTATATGTTTTTAGTAGAAGTAAACAGTCCAAAATTAATTTAATTGAATAGTTAGCACACAGTCCTGTGTTGTGGCTTTCTGCAGACTTAGTTTCTTCCCTAGTAATTTTTACATCAAAGGTAGCTTGTACTATATGTGATTATTCTTCCCAGCAGCTTATACACTACAAAATTCCAGCTCCTGTGCTAAGCAAAGGAAATGGGTAAAGCTTGACATTGATATATCAGCTTAGGGATAGTGGTTACTGAAACCTCAGTCAGAGAAAACAAGTCAGTGTTTGGCTGTGTTTCTGCTTATAATGGATATAAACACATCTGCTACTACAAAGCTCCTTTTTGCAACTTGTAGCCAAAAATGAGACTTACAGGAGTATATAAGGGGTTCGAAGTCCTCCCTGCGCGTTATATAAAAGTTGAAGCTACCCATTCTAAGATGTCATATCTATTAACTGCCTTGTATACCCTAAAACTGCAGATTGAATCCTAAGAATCAAAAATTGGTGTTATCATATGAATATACTTTACATCACCACAGGCTGATATTTCAAGTCCTTCTCCCTTACACGGAAAAGTCCTCATATTTGCTGGTGAGGCAGCCTAGGAGTTAAATAACAGCTGTTCTAACATTTGCATGTTCATTGAGATTTCGAAACCACTTGAAATTAAACGCACAAATAAATATTTTACACTTAATATGATAGTTGAACCCTTAAAATACCAATTATTCTACTATAAGAAAACGATGGCGTGTTTAAATAGTCACGTGTCCTTTACAAAAGACAATATATTGATAAGAAGACAATTAAGTCTTTATTACTGATGTAATTTAAAATTAAATTAATTAGATAGCAACTGAACCTTGAAAAGTGCTCTTTTAAAGATCAATTTCTATTTCATTAACTTATAATACCTACCGTAAGAGACACAAATAAAACCGTAGCCCCACGGGGCAGAGGACGCAGGTACTGTAGCATACTTCTGAATTCCCCTACCTGTCTTTAAATAACCACAGATTTTGCATTGAATTGTCCCAGGACAGTTTAGATGGCCTAAACCTCATTTATGAAAAAGCAATCAGATTAAGACCTACCAGTTCTTAGCAAGGAGGATGAGAGGAAACCCCATGAGCAGGCAGCACCATCCCCAAGCTCACCAGGAGCTAAGGATGGGGAAACGGTCCCTCCCTTCTCCCCAGGAGAAGCTTCAGGTCTCAGTATGGAAGGATTTATTATTAAACAGGTACTGGAGGTGATGGCACAGCCATGGCATCTAAATTAAGAACATTTTCACACTCTGGGAAAATGACAAGAAAATGTAAAGTAAGCAGCCTTCTTTCCCGGAATAATTACAGCTCAGTGGTGAGGAGTCCCTGGGATTTACACCATCCCCTCAGCAAGAAAAGAAAATCGAAAGGGCAGGTGCAGCCAAAGAAGGATGGTGGAAGTGCAGAAAGGGCATCTCACTGAAAAATTGTGCTTCAAAATAAAAAGCTTAGTTGGAACAATCACAATTATTAATGAAACTGCCTAAAATTTGTCATGCTTCCAGACATTAGTAGGCTCTTCATAATGAGAATATCAGGATGTTTCACTCCCATATTACCAAAGCAAGTTTTTGGCATTTTTTATTTAAAATGAGATATTAATTTGGATTTTTCGTCTTTCGAATGGGTCTCACTTTACCATCCTCTTTTGGGGGCTTTTAGTGGAAAGACATTTTTGCTTCCTGCCAGCCCAAAATGGCTCTTTATGTACAGATTTCCTTCTGTCTTGGGCATCAAAATGAAAAACTGAAAAAAAAAATAAATCTAGATTTCTACTCAAGAAATGAGCCTGGCATTGGCACAAACACCTGAGACAGAGGTTTGGGGTAAGCATAAGTGAAGACCGCATCTGACCAGACCCTCCCAGCACTCCTTCTAGCACCCTTGTGGTTTCTACCACTGGAAAATTAGCCAAGTGATCTCTCTGTTTCTCTCTCTTTCCCTCTTTGCCTCTGTTCATTAGGATGGTATGGAGAAAAATTAACTGCAAAACTGTCTCAGTGCTGATGAGGTCAATGGCATCTTCTGGGGAGGGGCTAATTGCAAGAAAAATGAAGTGAGGTATTAAATCTTTCTCCTTTGTACACTCTTAACTGCAAGGCAACGAACCCCGGTGCTCCATCTCCCCCTCCTAGGAGGGCTGCACCTTCATTGTGAGTAAATTGGAGTCAGGCTTTTTCTTTCTCTCACTTTATATCCTTGTGACACCTTTATAGCTGCTAATTGTAGGGACAGGTGAGTGAACTCAACCTTTAACTCTTATTCTGGGGAAGCTACTGAACTTTTGTGTAATCTGCTAATTACAAGAATAATGAACTTTGGCTCATTCGCCTTTGTCACTAGTTACCTCTTCAGGATGTTAATAATAAGGAAATGCAGGGGTGACCTTCAGCTGCCCTCCATAACTGTCAGCCTTTACTGCACATGGGAAGCCTGAGATTGCCAAAATAGAGATGCTTGATTTGGGAAAAGGAATCTGAGTGCAAAATTCAGCATTTTAACCCACAGGACTGGTAAATCTGCCTTTTTTTTAATGCAGCTGGTTCATGCTGAAGAACTGGTTGGTCTGAGTACACACCGTGCTCCCCTCACAACAGCACGACACTGCTCTGAAAGCGCAGGAGAGGGGTTGTGCTGCATTTACCTGTTGGAAACAGCCCATGGCCACAGCAATCCTGTGGCTGCAGGACAGTGCGAGCACACCCGTGCATGCCATACAAGTGCTGGAGAAACAAAAGATGTTTAGACTGTACATGGCTCATCATCTGTGCTTTCCAGCTGATGACAAGCTCCTCTTTCGGTTGCTTAACATTACCTGGGACATGCATCCTTATTGCTTGCTTTGAAAATTCACCATAAACACATGCCCTCCCAAGCAGCCTCCTCATCCCTGAGCAAGCCACCAGGTAGAGCTCAGGTCATTTTTTCACTTAAGCCTACAGCTATGCAGCTGGTCCAAATGTAGTAGGGCAGCACAGCAAGCTCAGTAATTGCTCTAGGTCTGGGTGAAGCCTCTGCTCATTTCTAAGCTTGGTCTCTAAAATGCCCAGTGGAAATGAAAACCAAGGTGCATGAGCACAGGAAAACAAGAAGCACAAGCAAAGTTGTCTCAGCAGTTCAGTTTCCAGAAGCTGCAGTGCAGCGTTCACCCGTCCCTCTGAGTGATATTGTAGTGACAATTAATCATATTGTCATCTGACTATTGATACAAGGGGATGATTAGTCACCAGGCAGTATGTGCCTCCCCCTTGCAGCACTGAAGCTAAGTTTGAGATGGCAAATGTTAGAAGGAAAGCAGCACACTGGCTATTTGCTCATGCAATTCAAGTACTTTTGGGAGCAGGCTGGCAAGGATAACTCCTCAGCTGGAGCTGTCGATGTGCAGATGCAAAGGTGAGATGGGCTCTGGCTGTATTTCCTGAGTTGCTCAGCAGAAGAAACCACAGGGGACGGCTTTGGTCCTTTGAAAGGGTTCTCAGGAGCACCACCCACCAAGCACTACATTTGTTAAGGTAGCTGGCAGATAGTCAGCCTTGTCCTCTTGAAAGTCCAGTAAAAATAAGCTGTCTTGGAAAGGATTCCCAAAGGGAACTAATTGAGTAATAACAATCTTCACCCTTAGGCAATGAATTCCCCTCAGCAAAGGAGGGGCACACTCCTCAAGATCATGTCAGGCTGCTTATTTATAAATACCCTTGGGAATGCAATTGTACTAATAATATCTTTATAGAGCCTTTTGGTGGCAAATGTTAAAGCATTTTGCAATGATTAACCATGGCTGTGATTTCATGACCTCAGTATGGGCTACTACCAAAATCCCTCTGTCCTTAGAGGGAGTTTATGGACAGAATAAAGTGGCATAGAAAGGATGCCCTGAGAGGCTGGGGCATCCTGCAGCTGTGGCTCCCCAACTCACCATCCAACTGCCAGACCACGTTCCCACTCTACAGATTTTCAGCATTTTCACACTTCCTCAAGGAGGGATCATTTCTGCAAGGAAGGTTAATTAACACTGACCCACAGGCCATGATTAGAAGACAAGACACGCTTTCTCCTGCATCATCTTTCCACGTCCCGCTATCTGAAGGAAAGGACGGTGAAGCTGTGTTAAAGCTATTGTTCCTAGTGTTTAGTGCCATTATGCAAAATACTTTTAGAAGGGATAGTAATAAAATAAGCATGGAGGGTTGCATCCCAAATCCGTCAGGAAGCCAGTGCCAAGCAGGATCCAGAGGTCTGGGTTCAGGATATCGCCCTACCTATACCCTCACCCTTACAAAATAAAAGGATCAGGTGAAACTCTAAGCAAACTTTGCTGAAATAATACTGCATTCTCCTAGCTATCATTTGGATTGAAAATATAGCAGGAAGTCTCCTCCAGCTGAACTCGCTCCTTCTAATGACAGTTAATAACAATGATTGCTGTTCAGATTGAAACTGCATTAATACAAACTTCAATTTAAACAGCAGCATCTTTGTCTAACGCCAAAAGGTTTATGTGATGCATAATCAGCTCTTCTAAAAAGTGTCACATTCTATGCCCCAGCCTTTTAATCAAGAGGTAGTCAAATAAAGTGCAAAAATAATGAAAAAAAAAAAAAGAAAGAATAAAAGAATACAGTGATTTGATATTATTCAGCATCCTTTTCTGTGGGATATTTTGTTTATCTGGCCAGTGTCAGAAGGTGACTGATCTCAGTTTTTCCATTTGGGCCTAAAGCTGAGTGTTCTAAGAGGTGGGGCTTTAAATGAGGTAGGTAGAGTGTCACATCTGACAGCATCCAAGCATTCAGCCCTAGTCTCTCAAGAAGAAATTACTTCAGCACACACACGTGTCAAGTGGCTAACGCTATTCAGTACAAGGCATTGGTACCTGATGGAGATCTGATAGGAAGATGTCTTGCATTCCCAAACAAAATCCATGTGTGTAAAACCATGTGGAATTTTCCCTTAGAAATATTAAGCCCAACCAAGGATTTCTTAAACTATACAAGAAAGAGATAAGCAGATACCCATAAGCTTGCTGCCCTCACTGCAATGCTGAAGACCCTGAGGCAAATGGAAAATTGGACAAAATGAGAACTGAATTAGTAGAGGCAGATTGAACCAAATTGATTTAGTGCCTTCCATATTATTTAGACAAATAGATAGATGTCATCTAGCTTCATTTTAACAAGCAGCTCAGCTGGCATCACATGGTTAATGATTAGTACACTTAAAGGAGATAGAAATTAGGAAAGGAGCTATAAAATGGGAACTAAATAAGGGGAGTGGAAGAATAAAAGGTAACAATAATAGTGGGACATGGTGAGATTGGAAGGAGCTTAGGTGGAGTTCCTCCAGAGTCAGTGTTGGGACCTTTCTGGCTAAATATCTTCATGAAAGCTTCCAGCCCCAAAATCCTTGGGCACGCTCAAAGCCCAAACTGGGAGCAAAGACACTGGCTCGTGTTTGGTTCATGACATGTATGAGGAAGCGGAACCTGGCAGAGGATGTGTAATTAAGCAGTGTTTTGTCAGAGAAAGGCCTGACTTCAGAATGAAGTTCTTTCCTTGGTATGGCTCAGCTGAGCTCCAACCTTCAGCTGCTTGAGTCACAAAAAAGATTTTTTCTGAGTTCATCACTGTTATAAATCAAATATTTCCACTAGTTAAGCCAGTTATTCTTTCTCAAATAGAGAAAAGGAAAAAGGAAAAAGCCCAAGTGATAATTCAGTGGAAGCATTTGTAACAGCAGTGGGAATAATGAATAAATGCCTAATTTTAATTCATTTTCCTGCTGTGCCATGGCTTCATCTTTCCAGGTTTTATTAAGCCAGCCCTCACGTTTTGAATCACCAGGTAGATCTTTCATCGCTCAGAGTTTCCAGCTCTAACAGATGTTAACAGCAGAGACAGGAGAGGCCTAAATGCAAAGACTGACTTAGGGGAGCACAGAGTGGCTGATTGCTGCCCATTGGGTTGACACAGCAATGGACTTTACTAAAATAAAAGGCTTTGATCCTCTGTGTTGCATAGGAAAGGAAAAAACCTCATCCTCTCTAGGACTATAGACTATCTTGCTAAAGCTTGACCGAGCACAGAGCTTTAATTCCAGTGTGGGAAGAAGGAAATCATTTACTCTTAGTGCAGTTCCCATCAGAGCCCCCATCTCTCGCAGCAGTGCCTCATCCCCAGCTGCCTCCCGTTCCCCTGTGAGCACAAAGCAGAGCATGGACACATTCCTGCCCTGGCTGTATCCCATTACCGCAGCTTGGCAGCTTACCCGAGAAGAGGAGGAATCCACCTCCGATTTTGTAGGACCGAGGGCTGACGAAGGGCACACCACACACCAGCAGCAGTCCTCCCACCAGCCCAGTGGCGACAGCCAGCACGATGAACGCTGTCCAGAAACCTCTGTACACTGCACAGTAAAAAAGAGCAAAGTCAGGGGAAAGGAGAGGAAAAGCAGCTCACTTCAGTCCATGCTTAACTCTGTAATGCTGCTCATGTTAGGCAGAGCTAGAGCTCCTGCTCTATGCAGCCCCTGCTGCATGTGTGCAATGTCCCTGGAACCTGTGCAAGTTCAGGTTGAATGTCATGCTCTACATAATGGGTTTGGAATGAGTTCAAGGGGTTAGAAGGGTTTGCCAGGGAAGTACACCACAAAAGGGGGTGAGAGTAAAGAACACTGTGTTTAGTTGTGTCTGTGGGGGATGGAAAAGCTTGGCAAGAAAGGAAAGAAAATAGGAAAATTTGGAGAGATAGAATTAGACCGTATCTTTGTTCCATTTTAATTAACACTTACAGAAAGTGCCAGGTTCCTGGTTTAAAATACAGTTTTTGTAAGCAGGACTGCAGGGAAAACAGGAGCTCATGATTTCCCCTGTTAATGGCCTTGCTTGACTCCAAGAAAGAGAACAGAGCAAAAGAACAGCTGCCTCTTCATCCACTGAACTGGGGAGGGTTGCTATAAATTCATGTCATCATGCCAGCCAGAGCCAGGCAAGCTCAAAGTGTCCATCGCGTGCTACAGGACGGGAGGTAGCCCACTAATTTCAGTCTCCCAGTAGCTAAGTCTCTTCCAGTCACTGCCATAAACCTTGGCCAAAGGTATTGGTCTTTAGGCAGAGAGTCTCTGAAACCCTGCTCCCCATTCCCCTGATTTATCTGATCCCTTTGAACCACTGCATCTCACTCTGTTGTTTTTCAGAAGCGTTAGTTAGAGAGACTTAAGCCGAGCACGAGCAAGTGGGTAATGCTGAAATGATTCACACTTGAAAGAAAAATGATACAGAGAAGATGCGTTTTACTCATTTGAAACCATTTTGTCAGGAGAGCCACTTAGGGAGAGATAAGTATCTTGAACTCTCCAAAACCACAGAATTCATTTTCATGTTTAACCTCCCGTCACCCATTTCTCTCAGGGAGCCTAAGAGGATGCAGATAAGGCAGAATTATCTCTGGAGCAGGTAATAGCTGGAGGACCCCTCCGCCTGGGCAGCCTCCTGTTTTGTCATCATTTGCATATGAGGATGGACTGGTTTGAAATAAAATGAACGCTAGCAACAGAAGCGCCTGCTCTCTGCAGGTGTCCAAATGCTTTGCAGCAAGGTTGGTGCAGCAGAGGAGTCCAATGCTCCCATTGCCCTAAATGTGGGTGCTGAGATATACTTGTTGCCCTGGAATCTCCAGGCAGAGCCTTGTAGCACCCCGGGATGCAGCCCCAGTGCAGAGTAATCCCTCCACCCAGTGCCTTCCTAGGACCTGTCCCAATGGGCATTTCTGAGAGGCAGCTGAAGAGGGTTTCATAGCGAGGGCTGACAGACAGGGACAGATGCCTCCAGGGCCCTTTATTTAGTATGGAAAAAGTAGTGTGTTTATCAGCAAGATCATTCAGAAACCAGACATCACGCCCGTCTCTCCCAAGCAGGAAAAATCCCACTGCTTAACCCGCATATTTGCCGCACACAGCCTGCAATGGGCTCCTCCTTCCAACTGTCGACAGGTCCCTCGTATCCATTTTGCACTACGGCATGTTCCCCGAGGCAGGAATCCTGCACAGCGCAGCAAAATAAACGAGCTGCTCTCCCTCACATCCTCCTCCTGACAAATGGGGTTTTTTTAAAAAAAAATTAAATTCTCATGGAAAAAAAAATAAAACATAAAAATAAAAAAGGTACTGCTAAAGGCTAAGGAAAAGGTCAAGATGTTTGTTTGTGCAGTATGCCTGCCCTGGATCCCCGGAGGCAAGGCAGAGTGATGCACACTATTTAAAGAAATCAATTCATTTCAAAAAAGATCATTGAATTAATTCAACCGCTGCCACCAATTTAGCAAATTAAAATTCCTAACAGCAGCTGATTCATTAAAGAACTCTGAAAATATAGAGAAACATAAATAAAAAGGGAACCAGTTGAAAGGAGAGCTCTCCAACTGTGTCGTATTCGGTGTATTAAAAATAAGCCAGTCACTTACATGGGTCTTCTAACAATTTGGTCTTTAACTGATTTCCCAGTGTTTGTTTGTTTTGTCACGCAGTAAATCAACACCAGAGCTCTCCCAGGAAGCCAGATGCTGGAAACGAGTCAGCATTGAGCTGCCACAAGCCTGCAGCCCATGAGAAATTCTCTTGCTTGCCCACAGGGTCTGGATTTGGCCTCAGGGGTGAAACCCTTTGCCTCCAGCTCTTCCCAGGAAGTGAGAAGGTGGGAGAGAGGATTTAGCATCCTCAATTGCTCATAGGAGGTGCTGAGCACCCAGCAGGAGGGTGCACTGCTTATGGTTGGGCATGGCTGGCTTTGGAGGAGAGAAGACATGGGAGAACATCCCAATGAGCTCACAGCTTGGGTCAGCCAACTGCAAGGCCATTTTGTAAAGGAGCTTTACAAAACTGTTGGTCGTGCTTGGCCACATGCATTTACAATGGGAGAACTGTAGCACTGAAACACACCATAAATCTCTACCCAATCTCTTGGGCAGGGAGCTGCTGGGGAGGGGGAAAGAAACCTACCTGCAGTTGTGTCATAAGAAGGATGAGGGAAAGGTCCGAGAGCAATGGGCATGGGGAAGAGGTAGCCGTGGGTGCAGAACTTGGGGTGTGCTTGGCTGGCTGAAAATGAACATTAACAATAAATAAATAAATAAATAAAAAATCCCTGTTTGCTTTTCTTTTTCTGCAAAATCACAGTTACAGTATTCCGATGGCGATGCACTATCTTGTAAACACCTACAAAACCCTCACTGAAATCAGAAGGCTGGGGAGTAAAGGATAGCAAATCCTGGATAGAAAGAAAAAAGAAAAAGAAGAATTATGAGACAGGGGAGATATAACAGGATCTGGGATTGCTTACCCGTACATCTTCTCATCTTCATAACCTGAGCTGGACATAAATCATGAAAGATGGAGCAACTGAAATCAGTGTAAATATTCCCATTGCTGTTTTCCTTCAGCTAATGTATCAGACTGTCTAGAAAGGGCAAAGGTATTTGGGTACCAGAACAAGATGCCTTACAAGATATCCAGTTTGTGAGAAGGGAAAGCACAATTAGAATGGAAGTGCCCCATCAATATTAATACCACTGAGGTTTATCATGATTAAGGGTAATAGAATGAATGTTAAACGAATTAATTAGTGGTTGGCCACTTATTTAAATATGTTCCCCAGCTCAAAGGAACACTTTATAATAGGTGGACATTAGTTCATGCTAAATTGACTATGGAATACCTATTGAATTAATTATTATATCTGTGAAAGCAGCAAATTAATTTGCCATGATCAATCCTATTATCATAAATACCTAAAGAAGTAATACAAATTTGCCAGTTATCAGAAAGAGCCATTTTACTTTCAGGTAATATCATATTATATTGTGTGTTTCCATCTAATGCAATTAGATCACAAACTCCCTCTCTCAAGCCCTTCCTTATAAAAAGGTTTCTGTGTGAAAATCCTCACATTATTCAGTTGAACAGTGGCAGTAACTGGTCCTGCATGATTTTATACGAAACACAGGTCAGGGACTGGGGGACAGCAAAGTCATCTGAAATTTCAGTCACTGAAGATTACGTTTATCGTGGACTGCATTGAATCTGCATCATTTGCAGTCAAATGCCCTATAAGGCGATCACACTGCCTCACAGGCAAGTAAACATCTTTGACCAAACCAAAGCAACAGTGAGCACATGGTCAAGGGTTTTGCAGTGTAAACCTTTTCGGAACTTATTTAACATCTCTTTTTGTAATGCCAAATATTTCTCTAAGGTTGTGGCATCCCAGGGAAAGGCTGTCCTCTAACTACCTACTGGGAGCCAGTTGCTGGCTCAGCCACCAGCAAGGCTGGTGCCAGGCATGCTGTGGGTTGGTCTCACTCCTTTGCTCTTTCTGGTGGGAGCACCTGGTTCACTGGGCCAAGACCCCACGCTTCAGTGCATGTGAGCCACCAGTCAGCGCCAGCTGGTGTCTCAGAACAGGTTTCACCTTCTCCTTCAATTTTGTTTGAAGAGTGAATGTGCTTTCAGAAAAAGAAAAACACAACAAAACCACAAAACCAACCTCTTTTGCATCCATTTCTGTTTATTCACACGTGTCATTTCAATGACTTTTAAAAGCAAAACAGGCAAGATCTTACAATAAAGATCTTGTGTGCTTAAGAGCAGAAACACAGGTGGTTATAGCTCTCCATGGTCCACCACTGCCCACTGCTAGAGGTCCTGAGCACCCAGGGAGACCACAGGTACGTGCATCCAGCCTTCCCCATGCTGAAACCAGTGGCAGGTGGGAACACTTAGCACCCCGATGGCTGAAAACACCGCCACCTTGTGGCCAGGGCAGGCATGGGCTCAAATTTAGCAGACCTCGGCTGAACAGACCTCAAGAGGTAGAGGCGAGGGGGAAGAGTTGTCCTTGCTGGTGGAAGCTTTGTAGTGACATATTAAATGTCAATAAGAGGTTTCTACATTTCTGTGAACTCTGAGAGCAAAATGCAAGTCAAAAAAAAAGAGCTCAAAAAGGGTGAGCAAAGTTTGCTATTGTTAGAGAGATGATGAGAATGAAAACAAAATTAAATAAAGATAACTGTCTCCTCATCCCTGGGAACCCTTCTTGTACTTGTTTGCAATTCAAACTGTGAGTGAATGCTGCGGATATGGTGTGGTGGCATCGTACTTACTGTACCAGAAGGTCCAGATGGTCTCCGGGTGACCCTCGCCAAAGAACCAGCACCGCCAGAAGAAGCCCTCATGATGAAAAGTGAGGATCTCCTTCCTGACCTCCGTCAGCATTTCAGCCTGTGAAGGAATGAAAGCCCAAGCTGACACAGGGATGATCTTGGTGGAAAGGTGAAAGTGCGTGGGTTTTGCTTAGACAGTTGTTGGTTTCATTTCTATTGAGGCTTTCATTTGTTGCTTGAGCTGGTTTTGGGGGGATTGGGGATCACAGAGGCAGCTGCTGTCCTTGACTTTCTGCCATCTCATAGCGACAAAATGTTCTGATAGCAAATCGTCTTCTAGACCCAAACCTGTTTCTTCTTTCTCTAATATCTTTAAAACACTGATTGACAGAGCTGGACAGGTATGTCAGCGAGTAGAGCATTCTGGGTATATCCTACTTTAACACTTTCCTTAAGTAAATGTTATTGCTGTTGTAACCAGTAGGAAGCAGGTTGATTGCCAGGTAAATAATTTTAGGTGTGACCCAGTGCAACAGTTCTGATGCCCTCGCTGCTCTGCAGGATTCATGTAAGGTTTTTCTTAACCCCAGAAGGCAGCCCAACTCTAAAACTTCCAGAGAGTCTCTTCCAATCACCAGCCCAAAGGTTTCCTTATTTCTCTCCTTCTGCTGAGCCCAGTAGAAGTTATGCTAAGCTTACATGAGACACAAATAGTTCTGCCAGAGTAGTTTTCTCATAAACTATGATAGGGATGTTGACAATTTTGAGTCTACTTGGACCCTCAGACGAGACCTGTGAGCAAAAGGTTTAGGTCTTTCTAGAAGGGAGGTTATTGCAGAGTTGAGTCGTGGACTATTTTACCAAAAAACCTCATTAAAACTATAGCCAAAATCAATTTTATCTTTCTCACATGCAGCTTGTTAGAGGAGACATGACTGTTACAAAATTACATTTGTGGAGGATGGAGAAGCTCCATACAGAATTGGACCCTGTGAATTAGGGAAAGGAGACAGGGCTCAAATGAAAGGTGCTAGAAGATACTTCCGTTGCCTCAAGGCTTTTATGCATCAACTTCTGACCAATTCCAGAGCTCTGAACTGATTCTCCTTTTACTTTCAGGGTAAAATGCTAATTATGACAATGGTACCATACAGCCCTCAAACTTCGTCAGCCAGATGCTGCTGACTACAGCACATTTAATCACTGTTTGGCAGATACTCAAGACCATCCTTATCTGAAAGGGACAGGATTTGCCAGTTTAAGAAAGGGCAGAGAAGGTAAAAACACAGCCCAGTGTACACAATCAGTAACTGGAATAGAAATAATAGAAACAGTGTCTGAAATAGAAATAAAATAGCTCAAAGGAAAGAGTAAGAACAGTTCCTGTTTCTGCTTGGTGCTTTTGAAGGAGCTCTGCCTTAGTGACAGGCACACTAACACTTGGCCAAGAGCGTATCTTAAATGTCTGAGATGCTTTTTCATGTCATGCAGTGCAATGTTGCTAGTCAATCCACTTTAGAAGTCAATAGCACAAATGGAAGTCTGAAACAATTAACACTGTCATTTCCCAAGTGCACAAAAGCTGAGTTGCACTCCTCTGTCCATGACACCCCACCATCTCTGGGGCTTTACTGCACTGCTTTAAACTGTAAAGACAGGCAGTTTTTCTCTTATAAGTTTGTGGGTTATTTCTTTGTTTCAATAGAGAAAGTCATTTGGAAGCATGACTCAAGCAGTGCCCTACATTTGGTTATCGGATTCTGAAATGAAAGAAAATATTTCTTGCTGGCATCATGATGCTTACCTGGTGTGACTCACCACACCAGAAGAAAATCAAACCTAATTGGATTGAACTTTGAAGTAACAAAAAGGCTGCACACAACAAGGATCATCCTGTCATTCTGCAGTTGAAACCACACAATGATCAGCACAAAAACATTTTGAAGAGTGGGTGGCTCAAGGAACTGATCTGGTGGTTATTTTATTGAAGAGTTAGACAATAGCAAGTGCAGCTAAAATCAAACTTCTGAAAGGATCTGTAAACCAGGGATACCAGCAGTTAGCACTAAAACACCATATTGCCCTTAGAAAATCAAAATTCCTGCTAACTGAAATCCTATATAAATCTTAATTTTGAAATATATATTCCTTTTCTTGTTAGATGGGCAGGAACTCATCTGCTGTGCTCTGCATCTGATGCTTGCTTTTGTTTTCTGTCTGTGCTGTAGTCACATCACTTCAGATGTAAATGATTGCCAAGCCCTACACTTTAAAACATGAGCTACTTTTAAATGAAGAAACTACAGAGGAAGAAATCTTTTAATGGCAAATGTTAGGAAATATCTTTTGTCTTTGGAGGCAAATACTGTCAACAAGTAAAGCTCTTTTATTTTTCCTTTCATTCCCTAATGTTTATATCTGCAAGATTACAGAGATGATGTCTTCAATGTTTCCTACACAATACTGTGCTTCAGTTAAAATGGTAGATACTATGCAAAAGCTGGTTTGGATTTTAAAGTTAGCTCAAGCTGACATTTTACGTTAAGAGGTCAGTTTAAATGAGCCTAAATATTACCACAGATGTAAAACTTTCAAAATCTAGCATTTTAAATTATTTAAATAGGTCAATTCTTCAGAAGTAAGACAAGATTTCAGAGTTTACCTCCCCGCTCTGCAGAGTGCTGTTCCCATGCTCGAAGACACCACAGGTCTCCGTAGCCAGAAGCCAGTAATCCGTCCCAAAAGCGATGAGAAAGAGCAAGATGCCGGTGCTGCCGAGGATCCCGGCTGCGAGGGCGGCTACTCCAACCTTCATGGGGTAACCAGCAGATCTGGAAACCAGAAAAGAATCAAAATGCTGAAGTTTCCACGGTTGCTGGGAGAGGGGGACGAGAGAAGGGCTATTTTTAGACACAGATAATAATCTTCTCCTGGCTGGTGTGAGTTTCAGTGGGTGATGGGAACAGGACTAATAAAAGCAGATGACCTGGCGTAACCAAACAGCTGTGGCATTAAGGAACATGACAAATAGCTATTGAGACAGAGCAGGAAGACTTCCAAATAAACACATGGCTGTTCGTTTCAGAGGAGTGGTGCAGAGAGCCCTCAGCCTCAGCCGGTCAGGCAGTGTCTGTAGGTCATGAGTGGTTAGGATATAGAACTGCCCAGGACTCTGTGCACAAGATTAGCAGAAAAGCTGTGGTGACTTGGGCAGATCTGAACTTGAAGATCTTTACCATGTCATGAAGACCACAGTTTCCACAGCCATTGCTGTGAGGTACCTTTAGCTGTGTCCTTGCAAGCACAATATAGAGGTTTGGAATATCCATCTCCTTCCATCTCCGTGCTTCCTCTGAACAAAACACTAACAGAACTTTCACACAAAGTATCCCCAGAGATCCAAGCAACAACATTAAAACATTGGTGAGACCTTAAATATCTTGATGGTCTCAGAATTGATGCAATCAACCCATGCAAACATGTTTTAATCAACAGGTCCACAGCTAGCTAGACAAGGAACATTAAAATCAGGTGTACATACCAGCATACCCAAAGCATCTTGCTATGCAGCTGTAGGAAGTTGTTCACTCTCCTGCAGAATATAGAGCATCCATTCACCTCCCACCACCCAAGTCTTGTGTGGAAGAAGTGTCTCATGGAGATGAGGACATTCCAGCAGGAATTTCATTGCCATTTGATTCTTAACGCTTTTTGTCTTCTGCTGGAGCATCTGCTGTAGATCACTGCCAGGAACTGGATGCCAGTCTAGGAAAATTATAATTTCTGTAGGACAATAAATATATTCCTGTAACATGCCAGGAGGTTGGGGGAGGAAATTGAAATTACAGTGAAAATTCAAGTTCTGATTTCCTAACCTTAGCCTAAGTCATGACCTGTTCTAAAAAGCAGGATAGATGAAGATGTTGACTTCCTATGGGATTTTGTGTTGCCAAATAAATTTCCAAATCAATTTAATAGTTCAAGATAACTGTGAACATATGGGTATCTTGGAGAAACTGCACACTGGTTAGGGAAACTGGAGAGGGTTGGGTAAAATTTTGACTACACTTCTAGCCAACTGTTGAGGCATATGGACTGATGAATGTGCTCGCTCTTCTTCTGTAAGCGCAATAGACCTTAAGTTATAATAATTCCTTCTATCCTCTTCATTGTTCTTTCTTGAATATTGCAGATATAGCCTTTAAATAATACATTAAACCTCCTTGCCTCACTGTCACAATGGCAGACCTGCTCTTTGTTTAACTTGACCGCAAGCACAAGAGATATCCCATGGGAGCCAGGAAAGAGATCTCTGCCTAGAGGAGTTCCCACACTGGCAGGTGGAGGAAGGAAAGGTGGACATGCTGCAGACTTATTGTCATATAGGCCAAAACTCAGCCCCAGTCCACACAACCCCCTTAGTTTGATCTAAAGCAGGACTGCAAGAGGCAAGAGTGCAAGGAGGGCAGAATCTGACATGGTAGGGCAGATGGTGGGTGAGCAAGGCAACAGGCAGCTGCAGGTCAGGGCCAGCATGCTGTGTCAAAGGATAGGTTTACATCTTGGTCAGTTGTTAAAATGGAATCAGGCCTTCTGATGTTAGTACAACAAGCCACAGCACGGCTGAACATGGCTCTCACCAGGCAGAGACATCACTGTGAAGCCTTCAAACTGGGAGCAGCAGATATGCATCTTATGGGAGAGCCATAGTACAAAGGCCATTTTCAGTGAAGTGAAAATATATATCATGTCTCCAGCCTGCTTAACCATCCCTTTTCTTCCAAGCAAACTATTTAATCAGCTAAGGGAGAGGAGAAATCATTTTGACATAACACAGCCTCCCACCAAAAACCCTTTGTGTATCTGTAGGGGAACAGTAAGCAGCACTGCTCCTCCTTGCTCTCCTTGCACTGCCACCCAGGAAATGAGCCCTCCTCAGCCTTCTAACTCTGCATGAATAAACACTCACTGTCTCTCTTGGTCACTTACCCTCTCCTCCTGCTTTAGATGCCATCTCCACTGGAAGCAATCCCTGCTATTGTGATGGGCTTACACACAGGTGCTCATGGCCAGCCCTCCCTAAACCTTCACTCTTCCCATCCTGACATGTATTAACCCTCTCCCACACATCCCTGGGCAGCCCAGCATATCCACTCTTTTTCCATAGTTTTGAACTTCAACAACATACCCATCTTGCAGTCACCTGGTTACTTTGCAGGCAATGATCACTGCAATGAGATGACATCTTTTTCTATTGAACATAAAATGGTTAATTAAATACAAAGTGCAATATATCTATCACCTAAATAATCTTCAATAAGTGTAATTTCAGTCAGTTGCCATTTAACTAACATGTAATCCTGGTTAAACCTGTCTGAAGTGACAAGGAAAATCAGTTGTCATCTATTCTTGTGATCTGTATCTCAAAACTGAACGCAACCAACAAGGGATCTTTGGCAATGCTCGAAGGATCTCAGTGAAGGGAAGGGTTTGTACAGCACAAGTGAGGGCTTTTTTTGCAGATTGCACTGCAATTGTGTAAAATTAAAATGCAAAGTGGGCACTTGTGTATTTTTACAAAGGGATTAATGCACACTTCCCCATTTCTGTCTGTGCTTTCCAGTCATCTGTATTTGGCATTGCTGTATTTATGCTAATGTGTATTCACAAGTTAGCACTGTTTGCCATTTGGAAGGTGTCCGCAGCAATTCTCTGTCCCATTGGCAGAAAACCCCCTGTGCGGCTGAGGCAGAGCATTGCTGGTGCCCAGCCTTGGCTCCTTATGGGCTGTCACATGCCCAGCCAAACATCTTCCACATTCTTAGGCTGTGGAATAGGAATTGAGTTTGCAGGATCAAAACATCTCCCCATGCAATGAACTTTCCTCTTCTCCTTGACACACCCCCCTGCACATGCCCACTACCATTAGGATCCGAAAAATTCCTGGGCACAAGGGACGATGGGATTGTGCCTGGGACCCTGGCAGCTGCAGGGACAAGGCAGAGGCTCCAGCAGCACATGGTGGGAGCACCCAGGTTCCAGCACCCAGCACCTAACCCATGTACCCGCATTACTTCTCTATTTCCCTAGGGCTTGGGGAGCAAAAGTAGATAAAATTCTTATAGTAATAGGAATATTTAGGGTTGGGTTTTTTTCAGAAGACTAACAGAAAATATAGTTCATTTACCCTTCAGGAAAAAACATCTTGATTAATTATAAGGTTCAGACCCATGTGGTTTTGAAGTACAAATCAGATCTTTTGTTTTCTTTTGTCCATTTTGTTCATATAGATTTTATACAATGCAATAGACAGCCTTGTTAATAGACAGGACACACACATACTAGAAGAAGTGGAAAAAAAGAAAAAAGCAATGGCCACCAATAAATCATTCCAGCCCCCTCGCTCCCTCTGCAGTTAGAAAGGGCTGGGGATTTTCTGATGAACTAATCAGAAAATGTGGAGTTTAAAAACCAAAGAATTTTTGAGGAAGGGCTGGGGTGAGCGAGTACCTCTGGAAAAACTTGAAGGTGTTTCTTAATTTTTAATGTTTCATTTCAAGATTTAAGAAAAGAAAAGTTCCATTCTAGTGGGCAAAACACCTTTGAAATCCATCAAAGAATGAAAGCAATTATTAAAGATGGAAATTGATGTAAAATTTTTAATAAGATATTTGTAAAAATTATGATCATCTCATCCATATTATTTCATCTTATCCTGGGCTCCTTCATGATGTTGCCTTTGCATCTGAACTGCGTGTGGAAACGTTGTCTCTGTGGAAAATGTGTAGTGATGGGGATCAGACTGCAGACCTGGGGCCACACTATCGGTAATCAACATCCAGCATCTGTTATTCAGAGGCCATAAAGAAAGCACAGTGGGGCCATAAGGACAGCCCAGTATCTACCCAGCCTGAGCTCCACAGCCCTTTGTGTCTGCAGCATGTTGTAGGATAGGTTGGTCGGTTGTCCTCTGTAGCTTGCATTGGGATCTCTGGAGTGCTATGCCAAAGCTAGGTAGGTGTATTAACTGACTATCACCAGTCAGTCTGACAGTGAAACAGTCAGACATAAATACCATTTAATTACCAAGGAAAATGACCTTCGATTCCTCCCTTACCTCTTCTGGTGCCAGCGGAGAGCTGCCTTCAAGGTCCTCTTGTCCAGAGCTGTCAAATGAGGGTTCCACCACAGGCAGCAGTAGAACTCCAGATGTAAGGAAAGAAAAGTCATAACCTGGGCATTTTAGTAACATTTATTTCCTAATCGACCCCAGTGATCTCTTTTTTCTCCCTTAAGCTTTCAAACTGAAACTATGAATCTCCAAAACACACATACTCTAGCAAGGAGCTGGGGCTAGTCAGCTCGGATTTTTCATAGACTCAGTGCTTTACCTTTTGATTGATCAAAGACTCCAACAGCACAGTCCAAGTAATTGTTATTTTTTTGTGTTGTGGTCCACGCTCACAGAAAAATTACAATTTATGTAAATAGATCAAAATATTTTCCTGCTGAAAGCAGAGGATTTCTTACAATTTTATAAACAGATGTGATTTCAGGGCTTCCCTTCAGAGACTTCCCTGAGTTCCTTCGGAGATCTGCAAATCTTTCTGCGCTGGAGCTTACCCTAATGATCTGTCATGCTCTGAAAGATTTTCCACGTAGTGTTTCTTTAGGTAGATGGGGTGAATATCTCTCATGGGTGTCTGCCTTTACTATTGTCTTCACAAACCTCAGAACAAGAAACCAAGAAAGAGAACAAAGCCATCCGGACCACACCAAGTGCTACCCATGCTCTACCATCTTTGCCTTGGAAATGCCATCAACATCCCTGAACGGCTTTGCAAAGAGCAGCCCCCCAGTATGATCTGCACGGGAATGGAGAGGAACAGATATCCATATTGACATTTGCCCCTTTAATTCTGCATTAAAACTCTAATCACCGGTTCATCTCCATCATGCTCCTTTTTCATCTCTCCCGTCTATGAGTCTCTTGGAAGAAGCACATAAGCCTGGATATATTGAAAGATCCTTAATCTTACTCAACATCTTATGAGGTTGAACACCCCGCAGTCCTTGATGTCAGGAGAGAAAAAAAAGCTCATGTTTGCTTCACCTGCTTCTTAAGTGTTGCCCGTATTTTCCAGGATTAAGCCATTATAATCTCCTTAAGCAGTCATGAAATAAAATAAATACCAGTCTGATTTTATGGTCAAAATAAAAATAATTTTTAAAAGTCCATGTGCTGAACATAAATTCTTTTTTGGAGATGTGAGTGCAAGGAAGATTTAGTTTAAATGCTGCTGCTTGATCTATGTGCCCAGACTTTTCCAATGCAGTTTTGGGGCTTTTACTTTGCCATTGAGCTACTCTCCATCATTAGCAACTTTTGCCTTTTTAACCCTAACTTCCAAAAGACTCTTGAAAACTTCCAAAATAAGCACAGAGCAATCACTCTCTGAACTACTAAAGGAATCAAAATGATGCAATTTATTTCCACAGAACCATGCAATATTCAATGATACACTGAATCCATGTTTTTAACACTTTTTAAAGGACTAAAACCCTGGAAAGAATTAATTAGGCATGCTCTGAAGCCTGAGCATTTAACAGTTTTCCACTCTGTTGTAGAATTTTAAGACCACCAACACTGGATACTGGCAAAGATTATCAAAGGTATTCTGGGCTGAAATCCATACTAGTCAGAGGGCTTGGCCACTACTAAACAACTGGAAAATACTTCGTGAAAGCTTTAGCTGTGCTATTATATTTTGCAAAGAAATATTTAGAAGAAATCCATAATATCTAGAAGGTTAAATTTGGGGCAGAATGACTCATTGGGAAAGTATGTACTGCACAGAATATTGTCTTCTCTGCAGATCAAGCAAATTGTTAATACAGCAGAGAGGTATTTATGGTACCAGCACTGCAGAGCAGGGGTGGAAGAGATTCATGGGCTGGGATCTGTGCAGGATCCAGCAGTGCATGGGCATAGCAATGCAGGACTGGCTGGAGCAGCCTCTGCAGCCACAAGCCACTGAAACACACACCTAGAGCTGAGCCACATCTGGAATTGCTGGAAGCTGGCATTGAAATGTCTCTTGTTGTGCGAGATGAAAATTATACCATCTTGGAAAAATGCAAGCAAAATGTTTTTTTTCTTTTTCCCACAACAAATGAAATTTCAGATCCGTTTTCTGATTTTTCCAACTATTTCTGTTGCCTACGACAGTATTACAAAGAAATCTACACATGCCAGAACAAGCACCATTTGACAAGGTCCTTGGTAGCTCATAACAATATTGCAGGGAACACATTTTACACAATGGGAAACTCAAGCAGAGAAATATCACTATTTAAGTATCCAATGCCCAGAAGCATGATAGATGCTGTACAAGACAAAGATGGTACAGACAGCCAGATATGTTGGACAAAAGCAAGACAGTTCAGAAGCCAAAAGCAAAATAAAATAAACCTAAATAAAACCAAACAATCAAAAAGCAAGAATTGACCAAATGATTCACAAAGTTTCTATCTTTGATTAAAAAATCTTGATTAAAACTCCTTGTCAAGCAACTTGATTTATTTCCCTTTTTGCTCTTCAGCTACAGAATAAAAAGGACACATCTGAGAAAATCTTTCTATAGCTATTTACTGTGCAGAAATTAAGAGAATGTTTACATGCTGTGAACATTAAACTCCAAGGAGACAGTGGACATTTCAACCCCAGATAGCTGAGGACCTTCAGGTTCAGTAGTTTTTTGCCCTCTCGTGTGTATTCAATTGCTTACACCAATGAACAGATCATTTTCCTCACTCATTACAATCGCTTGCCTTGCTCATGATCTTGTGATCACTGACCAAAGGCTGCACAGGGCAGAGCTGAATGCACCACTGTTCAAAGCGGATCTGACAGGCTTGCTCTGCCGGACCGATGACACCCAGAGAGGCACCCGTGTGTCACCAGCCACCACCGACGTCATTGTGAGCATGTTGCGGATGCAAGGAGGTAATAACTCTTAGATGATCTCATAACAGAGCATATTTAATTGAAATAGAAACACATATGAATATGTTGTAATGTACTATGTTGCATATTACAAGACGTTCAAAGATGGGCAATTTTCTACATCAAGTGCTGACAAATCCACAAGACACCAACGCAAGGCAGATTCAAATGAGAAACAAACCAACATTTTAATAAAGGAACTGTAGATAACAATGAACATATACTAAAAATCAATTAATACATATATGTACATACACACAAAATACATATATAAGGCTAAAAGGTCCAATTTTTGTTTGCAATGAGGTGAATTTCCAGTGATGGGGCAATGAAGAGGGGCCTTTGAGTTGAAATTAACTACATTAGCTTATGTCAGTTCACGGTGAAGAAGTTCATTCAACTGAAAATGAGACATCCACACCATTGCAAAGCAAATACACAAGATTTTGTGTCTTTAGTTTAAAATGAAAGCCCCAGTGTACCAGGCAGTGGTCTCCTAGTGGGGTATTACTGCACCGAGGAGATAGGCTCTGGAAGTTCAAAAATATCCTGGAAGAGAGTTTGTGAATTCCTGCAATTTCTTTTATTCTTATTTCAGAAAGAGTCACTTGCTCGGATTAAATATGCTTGAATCTTTTAATGCAGAGGAAGGGGGAGAGAAAGAAAAATGTCAATATTTGCAATGCTAAAACTTACCCTATCAGCTAAGGATAACAATTCAAAGGCTTGGACACTTATCTGCAGTTTCAAAGAAAATTACCCAAATGTGGAGATATCTGTCTTCCTCAGGTGCTATCACCAGAGTTTACCTGCATCTGCTCTGCAAAGGGGATCACACCTTTCCTGGCAGAAGCAGCCCTGGCAGCAAGGTTTTGGGTCTCTCTCTCTGGTACGTCATCTAAGGAGACTTTCCCCATCTTAATTTTTGAGGTGAACCATTCCTTAAATAAATGCTAAAAAAATTAACAAGACTATATTTTCCCCTTTTAATAAAGCTATCATAAGTTTTCATTAAAAGAACCATGTCTGGGTGTGGGACAGTCCCTCTGGTAAGACAAAACACTTATTTAACTAATTGATTTAATTTTGGACTTATATGATTAATGTCCAGAACCAGGACCTGGTTCCTCTTCCTGGCTTCAGTTCCCAAGGAGCAGAAGAGATCTTTTGCTGGCTCAGCTGTCTTTCCTAGTGACATGCTCCATTGCCTAATAAAGCCCTCCTTGAGATTATGAAGTTTTTCCTAATGTTTAATCTAAATGCCCCCTGCTGTTTAGTCAATCCCTGCTGACTAATGAGAAGATCCGATATCTCACCTTATTAAAACATCTTTTCTTGCAGTTATAGACAGTTTCATCAGTTTTCCCAGGCTGAAAAGACTAATTTCTCCTAGACATTTCATAGAAATTCTCTCTCGGACATTACCTTGCGTTGCTAGTGCTCATCTGTGCATCTTTGCCCTTGGTTCTTGCTGTACAACACTGGGGTTTTGATAAGAGCACACGTTTTGATGCAAACCACTCAGGATATTTTGCCCTGTCCATACTTTCCTTTTCAGTACATAGCTTATTTACATTATCTACATGTATAGAAGCCATCCATGAAATGGTCAGATCCCTCATTGGAAGCATCTCCTGTGATTTCACATCTCCAAAGCCAGCTCTTTCTCCGCTTCCTCCTTCTCCCCACAGGCCGTACTGCTGGGCTGCAGTGGTGGGATGACACACACTGACTTGGACCGGTTCTGCTTCACTTCCAGAAGCTTTTCAGCATTCCCCACTGCACGAAGAGAAAAACACCAACTTGTATGAGAAGCGTTCTCTTTTGTGGGTCAAAGGGAATGAAGGAATACTGAGAGCTACTGGAGGTGGCCATTTGCTCATTGAGGGTGAGCTATACCACTGCAGTGTTCACTTTTCAATTATAAAACAGAGGACAAAGATCAGTGTTTCAATGGAAGAAAAAAAGGGGAAAATAAGACAATTTAAACCCTATTTTGTACAGTGAAATATGTTACATTTCTGGATGAATATCATCATTCTTTTGACAGCGCTCACCAGCAACTTTGCAGAACAAAAAGATCATATTGGTGACTACCTTAAAACAGCTTTTCAAGATGCAGGTGTCCTACTAGAGCATTTATCATTTCCTGTTGCCACATTAAGTGATTTTTTTGGGGTGGATATACAAGCAATCGTGATTGAAGAGTTACAGTCTCCTACAGCCCTGTTACCAGAGTATGTTGGTGGCTCTTGTGCTCGCATCTTCCTGGGGAGAGAAAAACCCTGCTTTTTATCACTTTCTCTCCTTACACTCAGGTTTTTCTTCACAAAGAATATAAACATTCATTATAAACTGTGGATCAAAATAGCTACATCCCCAGCAGATGTCCATGCTATGAACACACACACACACACTTCTGCTCCTCCCATCCACTCTTGCAAACCTGTAGTTAGTTACCGTTGTGCAGAGAAGGTGCCAGCTATTCCATGGCTCTTTATTTAGCAAGTGTTCAGGTAAGTATTTAAAGAAAATTACAAAGGAAACAAATATTTGAAATTGAAGGACAAAAAAAAGATAGAAAAGAAACTTCCTCACGTCTTAAATATTTTTCCAGTACATATGTAATAAAGAAACATTCTGTACATTAATATTAGAGCCAGTCCCTTAAACTATCTCAGCCCATGTTGGGAAGCAACTTTACTGGTTTTTGTTATTTCCAACAAACTTTGACTCTTTTGTACAACCACTTTTACAGACATGATTGTCACCTTCACAGACACAGTTCTGCTGTAAGGTCTTATGTCAAGTATTGTAAAACTTCAGTGCTCAATTACCCACTGAATACCCCACTGTGGTTTAGAGGCTAAAATGACTGCCTACAGTGTTCACCAGCTATATCTTGAGTGAAGCTTCATTGACAAACCTTTTCTTTTTGTTTCTTAATGTGAAAACTAAGCTTTCAGTTATCTAGAAATTGGGTTCAAGCTTATGAAAACATGAGGTCTTGACCACCAAGCTTTCTGTGACTGATATTGAAAACAGACAGTGCTGTTAATGGGGCACTCAAAATGCATTTTAATAATACTTAGTGAGGAAAAAAATTATCCTAATTTTTGAAAATAATTTTGGCACAAACTTTACATTTTGAAATGTAATTTATTTTATGAGGATTTAGTTTATTCAGTAGCATCACCATAGACAGAATGATCCGCAATTACTGCCAGACATCTTAGCGCTTGGAAGAACATGAAGAACAGTACTACTTTCGAATGCTCATGTCCTAGCTGGATATGAGAGACAAGAAAGCTCCGTGTAAACTCATGCACCCCCTTGCAGCACACAAGTAATAAGGAGGTCAAATACCTGGACTGGGACAGATTTACACTGTGATGATTCCCAGCATCACTGCCTGCCCCTGATCAGCTGCCTGGAGCACCTTCACTGCCAGCAATGCATCCCAGCACACCTGAATCATTTAGGCTGGAAAAGACTTTTAAGATCATCCAGTCCAACCATTAACTGAGCTCTGCCAAGTCCACAACTAGACTATGTCTTGTCTCAGGTTGGGCTGAGAAAAGGCACTTGGCTCACTCATGATCCTCATCTAAGGAGCACCACTTTGCACCCCAGGCTGGAGTGATGCCCCTGCCACTCTGCCTGCAACACACAGCCCAGGTCTTCCTGCTGCTGCTGGCTGCAAGGTAGGGAGGGCAGGAGGTTGTGCCTTGACTGCCTCCCAAATCCAAACCCTGTAATGGATGTGCCATAAACTTAGCACATCCTCCCTGTCACCAGCCGGGCCATCCCACAGGGATGGGGCCTGGCATTCAGGGGAGATAAGAAATCACCACCAGCACCCTCCAGCTCCCCATCTTACCGGTGAAGGAGCGGCACAGCTTGGGCTGCATGCTGGAGTCACTCTGCGCTGAGTAGGAGTCATCCTTCTGTGACTAAGGAAGAAAAGTACTTTAATGCATTTATGAAGACTGCTAGCAAGTCTGTTAATGACAATCCTGCTTCATAAACAAGCCATTTGCAATCCCCAAGAACTCTGTTTCCATTTGTTTTACTTTTGCCAAGAAAAACAAAAAGAACTATAGCTAAAAATAGACCGAATAGATGTCAGGAAATATTTACAGACACTGATTTGTTTCAAGTTGGTGGAAGAGGTCTGAGCTCTCCAGGAGTGATTCGGCAGGTAGGAGAGGAATGAGCAGCCCTGGAATGGGGGGGATGGGGCAGGCGAGTGCAGGAGGCAGAGCCTATCCTCAGGACATGGATATTTCTCACCTTGGCTGTTCCCTCGCTTTGGCTGCAGACCAAGGAGGCAGGTAAGGAGCTTGCACTAATGAGCTCCCTGTCCTTTCACTGCAGAGCTAATCTCTACCCTTCAGGAGAATAAATAAATAAATAAAATAAATAAAATAAATTAAAAAAAGGACAAAAGGAAAAAAGGAAAAAACCAAAACCCCAAACCTCTCAGGTAGCACAATGCTGCCTGAATTGTTCAGTGCTTCTGCAAACTGGGAATAAGTCTCCTAATGCAGCTGTGATTTGGCACCTCAGTCCAGCAACCCAGACTGCCAATAACTCTGGACATCTCCCAGCCTGGTTTGCATTTTGTTTGAGTTCGTTCTTCTCCTCCCTCCCCTAATGAGGACCGGTGCCCTCCATCCCTTGTTCACACTTTTATTGACCATTTTAATAACAATGCCTTCCGGGCTCAAGCAGCAGCGCTCAGTTCGCTGGAAAGCCATTCCCAGGGGCATTTAACGATTCTCAGAGCATGCTCCATGAAAGGGCTCCGACATAATTACCAAAGGCAGTATGTCATTTGTGCACATGGCTTACAGGCAGCTCCAAATAAGCTCCTTTTGGGGGAGTGTACTTGTGTTTGGCTGAAGAAAAGAGGCCAAAGTTGCCTGGCTACAGGTGCAAGGATTTTCTGGGTGCTCAGTGGTAAATAAAAGCTATCCTGGGTCTCAGAGGCTGCCCTGCCAGCATACTCTGTGTTGGATCCTTGCCTAAAATAAGGCAAGCCCAAAATCTGGACAGCATTCAGAGCCAGGGTGATGCACGGATCCAGGAAGAAGCAGCCTTCAGCAGGAATTTTGTCCTGAGGCGGAGGAAGGCAAATTTTCTGTTGGAAGTAGATAGTCTTGGAGTTAATCCTCTGGGCTACAATTCAGATCTGAAATCACCTCGTAGTCTTGCCAAGGTTTTTCTGCCTGGTGTAAACCATTTAACCTGCACCGTTGGCTCGGGAAGGATGAAGATTGTTCTTTTCTTACTTCTCTTTGCCTTCCCGATTCACCCTCCAACCTCTCATTGGTAGGGGCCTCTAACACAGCCTAAGAGACATCTCTCAGTACTGTAAAAGCAAAGACAGACACCTAAAATGCAGTAGAACCCTAAGACACCTAAAGCCACCCAGGTTAGAGAGAAAAGGTGACTATCCTGCCAAGGGCACTGGTTTCTCCACACCAACAGTGGAGAGAGATGGATTGTCCATCAGGCACGATGAGCTTCACTGCTGGTTCCTCCCGAGCTTAGTGCAGCCACAGACCTATATGCTCTTCCATGCATCCCTTATTTTGTGGTGACTGACACAGGAGGAAAAGACCAACCCACACCTGAAAAAACACAAGACAAATCCAACTGAGCTGTAACAGCTTTATATGTTGATAGCAAAGGAGTAACCAACTTCACTAGGAAAGAAAAATATATAAGCAGACAGCCAGTAAGCAGAAGCAGCAGTGTTTCTACTGAACCAAAGGGATTCTTTAAGGATTCACTCAGCACATAACACCGAACTGATTGAACATGTCACCAAAGCTTTTATCAAATAGACTGGCAACAGAAGACGTGCAGGCATTCCAACCAGCACCAGAGGGTTTTCAGTGGCCCTTCACTTAAAGTTTGTTTCTCAGTTCCTTGATTTCCAGTTGGGTTTGCAAACACAGTTGTAATGCTTCCATCTCGTGGTGAAATGCAGAACAGAAAGATGTGTGACGTGACAGCATCTAGTCTTTTCTTGCTGACTCAAAACCTGGAAGGCCAAACACTTCCCTTTGGGACTACAAAAGGTGGAGCAACTGACAATTAGAAAGGTCTCAAACACTAACTAGCTATATTTTACATTTTCTCTTTTTTAAATAGGAAAATGCCATTTGCTTGTCAGCTTGACATGAAATTCAATCTAAGTGATTTAATTTTTCCCAAAAATTGAAAATATTGAGCTGCTTTTAATGGGCCAAGATCTCTTTTTTAGCACAGCATTCCTTCTTTCTACTGACGAATTCTGCAATCTGTCCTTCTACAGCAGGAAGTAACAGCAGCCACCCTCCCTCCCACCTTGTGTTAATATTCTGGGACTCTTCTAGCACATTATCCCTTCACTTTTGGGTATCACCTTATTTCTATTTGCAGTAAAATGAGGCAGCTATTCTAAAACATTAGCAGATAAGGTGCCGATCACAGACAGCACACCTGACTTTTCCTTTTGGATACAGAGGGATCCTTCTTGGTCTTAGAGTCTCCTCTACAGATGTCACTGGAATCAGCTCTCCATATTTATGCCTGTTTCACTTGGACTGGCACAAAGAAAAGGTAGCTGCTGTAAAGAGGTGCGATTAGCACCAACAAATGACTGCTAGAGACAGCAGTATTCAGCATCAAACTGGCATGTCAAAAAATCCATAGGAGCATTTGCCATCCCTATAGGATATTAGCCACCATCCATGAATCAGCAGGTATAGAGAGTGAATTCTACTGCTTTTGCCATTCCCCCAAAATATTCTGTTCTCTGAAAGGCCAGCTCTAAGCATGCAAAGTGACAGGAGAAACAGTGCTCCCAAAGGTGCTCTATTTCCTTCCAAATGCACTGCAGTACCTAATGGGAGCAGCAGCAAAGGGGAAAACAGGAGCACAAGGGTTAACAATCAAATGTCCTTAAAGTATGTAACGTTGTGCTCAAAACCAGCCCTAGTTTGATGTTGTTCTTTTGAAGTTTAATTATACCAAATGTTCTACAGGAACATGCCATGTTCTTGCCTATCTATTTTGAATTGTAAGTACCAATCAGCATGTAAATGATCAAATTAAATCTTGTAAGTTGTTTGCAAGAGCCGGAACACCTTTCTGGAATGAAGGGCTGAGAAGCAGCGGCATTTGGTGTGTTACTGCCATTCTTTGTGGGCTCTTCAATGACTGGCATTTGAACAAAGAAATCAGAGCAAAAGAAAGCCTCCAGCAGTCCCAAGTTCTTGTGCTGTCATGGAAAATCACTATCTAAATAAAGAAAGATAAATTAGTTCTTTTAAAAAGGTCATTCTGTTCTCCTTAGTGATGGAGCCTTGCTGCCCAGATTAGAGACCACGGTTTGCACTTGGATAGTGCTCTAGCTCAGGCCATCAAAACCCAAGATTAAAAGCAGCAGGTGAAATTTAGGGATGGCTCAGCAATTACTGCTGCTGACCTGAGGGTTTGGGAGCAATAATAAGAATTGCTTTTCCTCTAGAGCAAGAATTACAGAGAATGGAAAGAACTGAAAAGACTAAGCCTGCTCCTCATGCAACATTCCTGGACCATTTTGTGTTTCTACAGGGAAATGTTGGCCCAACTTCTTCCACTGATTTCCAGAGAAGTCAGCAAAAGTCTTCATCAGCCACAGACATTATATTTACCTTGTTTCTCCTCTAATTCATAACATGAACTGACATGGAGCTGTGCCAGCAGTGAATTTGGACTCAAAGCAGTTCTCTCAGGAATCCAGTATGCAACACTTCCCTCTAGTTTACTTCCTTCAAGTCTGCCCAGAGCCATAGCTGCTTTTAAAAACAAAAGGCTCACCTCCAGAATAAATAAGAAATCCCACAATAATGCTTCTGTCATCTCAAAGAGTTGGGGGAAAAAGACAAACCACTGAAGAGTTTCAAATATTTACAGTCCATCTTGGACCACTGACAATGGGTGAACCAAATTCCTGCTTTAACGAAATCTCCCAGAAAAGAAAACATGGGAAAAACAGACCTCTGAATCCACGGACTGAGGCCCAATTAATAACATTTGCTCAGTAAATAACTTTCCTGGCATGGATGGAAGCCTGTGTTCACAAAGCACTGAACGGCGCCGCACGCAAGATGGCTCATTTGTTTGTTAGGAGTTGTGTTGGATTTTGGTTTTGGTTTGGTTTTATTTCTCAATATTTCCCACTCACTGGAATGTAATTTAGGATTGAAACACACTTTTTTAATTTATAGTAACAGGATTTGTATTTAAAAAGAAATACCACCAGTGTTAAACATCACTGTTCCTAGCACTTGTTATACTAACACATGGAAAGCATCCTGTGCATGATCTCTAGAGATCCAAGAGTTCACTGCTACCTCTTACCTCCTTCCTGGAGCTGACTGTATCGCCTCCTCTCACTTCCACCTGCAGGCTCTTGTGCCGGAGGATCAGGATCTCCTTGGCATGCTCCACGGGCTCGGTTTCTCCGGGAAGGGTGTGCCTGTTGTATGCTGGCCCCTGCACATTGTACCAGAGAGAACACTGTCAGACATGGGACCATCCCTCTCTCCACAGCAACATCCCCTCACTAATACCTGTGTCCCCCAGGGTCCTTCACCCCCTGTAACCATCCTGCCTAGTTATGGGGGTAAACTGATCTGTCCAAGTAAGAGAGGTGGGATGGAGGGAAAGGCCAAAGAAGGAAGATGGGACTCCAAAATCTGCTTCTTTGTGCAAAATTGTCAAGCGATCACTGAATGACAAGACAGATATGCTTCTCTATTAGTCCAGGTGCACATCAACCTCTCTATTCAAGGTGTCTTCAGCCTCAGTGCCTCTACCCAACCCTCCAATATTTTATATCAGCCCAACTTCAGATACAAATCACACAATCAACAGGAACCATAAATCCTGCTTCAAAAGCCATATACCAGCCAAAGCTGTACCTCTCACTACCATCAGCTGGCATTGTCACTATACTGTCACTACAAGGGGTGAGGCTGGATTTAAGCATATTTGCAAACAAGAGATATGCCTTCACCTTCATCCCATTCACCATTCCTATAGGCTCTTTCCCAGCCTTATCTGGTTGCTTCTCCTGGCTCAGCAAAGGCACAGGAGGGGGATGTTGATCCCTCTGTGCTGAGCTGCCAGCACCAGCCACATCCCCAAGGACTCAGTATTTCATGCGTAATCCATAAAACAAAGGCTTAGGTGGATTTTAAGGATAAGGCTCCATGTATCACTGTGTGAACAGCAATTAAAATGCACAGTCCTAGGCACTGTGTAAAACCTCAGATTCATAAGTTATTCTGTAAACAACAAATGGTTTCTGTGCTATTTAACCAGTTGCACCAGTTCCACGGCAGAACTGCCAAGCAGTTTTAAAACATCTGCAGATTAAGTCTCCCCCACAGCTCACTGACTGTGCTCTGTTCTATGGGAAAAAACACAATGTGAGGATAACCCCATCCCTGTAGGTAACCAGGAGCTGTTGCAACTGCTGGATGTGTTAACCTGATGCCTGAAGATCCATGTGCTCCTCCTTTCTCCTTTCTGGTTCTGGGTGCTGATGCCTAAAATACTCCATGAAATTATAGGCTGACTGGGTGAACCTTTCAAAAGCTGTCATGCTGCAAACAGAAATGTGCCACTGACTTGGAAACTGGATCTGGCTTCACACAGCCAACTATTCTCTGCTCACAAAGAGACATCATTAGTAATTATGTAAATATTCATAACATCTGCTCAGGCTGTTAGGATAACTGAGATAACTTTTGTTATTGGACATTTAAAGTACAGATTGAGGGAAAAGTTATACCGTTCTCCTTATTTGATACAGGTTCCTTGCCAATATTTCCTGTATGTTATCCAGGACAGCCGGATTCAGAGTATCCTCCAATTTTTTGTCTGTTATGACAGTCTTGTCATTGTTGCTGCAAAGAAAACCAGAATGCCTTATTTTGGAAGATGCACAGCAGCACAATCAGTGCATCCCCAAAGCCCAGTGTTCATGGCAGCCCTTTCAGATTCCACCACCAGGGAACACAAGCAATAGATTATTCTTGCAGATGGAGCTCACTGCAGATGGGGCATTTGGTATTTGCATCAGAGCTGTCCCATCCATGTGCTCCCTGGTAGATAGAATAGCTGTGGGGAGCTGTGGCAGAGCAGAACCTTCTGTAAGGGATGAGATTGGCCATTCTGACACACAAATATTTGACCCTTTCATTTCAGCCAATGCTCATTCTCATTGTTGGTTCCTTCAGTTCACACAATGGTGCAAAGCCATCAAGACAATGATGTTAAAGCCTCTTCCTCAGAGCACCATTTCTGTGTAACTCTGAGGGGGGATACAGGGGAGCCTCCACATACAAGAGGCTCAACTCTCTTAATGGATGAAGAGTGTTCATCCATGCCAGTACATTGCTCATCCACCTGATCATTTTTAATACCCACCTACTAATCTTTAAATCCTGTTTACTTGGCATTTGTCCAAGCTATATTCCTCCTTCCCACGGGACAGCCCAGCAGGGAAGAGCAGCGGAGGTTGAGAAGTTTGCAAAAGCTTTCAATAACTGTTCCCTCTGGTTGGAATGAGAGACGGAAAGGGAACAACTGCAGGAGAGGGAGCACTCACAGCAAGGATGGGTGAGACAGGCCGTGCCCCAGCTGCCCTGCTTCTGCCAGCTCAATGGCATGTTTCCGCTCCAGCTTTTCATAGAGAAGCACGATACTGGATTTTGGCTGGTCGTACTCTCGAAGTAGGATCTTCTGCAGGTATTTGCTGTTAAAATATTCTAATCTGTTTGAGAACAAAACAAGATGGGTTTAGCCTCCTCCCACAACACCCCAGCGGCAAAAGCAAGCCAGCAGGTTCATACCCCTTGACCACGCCATATTCCATTATATTCCACTACCTTCTTTCCAGAAATCAACAGTTCGAGAGGTCAGTTCCTATTTATTTATGCAGTCAGTACATAAGCTAAGCTATTAAAACTTTGCCAAATACAATAAAAGCTCCCCAAAGTGCCAGATCTAACATGAACTCTACTATAAGTGCTACAAGTACAAGCAGCAGCCCCAAGGGATGCAACAGATTTAAACACTTCCAGATCCCCTCTTGAGCCATTTCCTCTCACTTTCTGCCCAAATGCAGCACAACATTTGGAAAAGATCTAGCCGGTATCAAATACTGACACTCAAGTCTGGCAGTTGCTGGCTGCTCACAAACCTGCCCGAAGGGAGCCAGCAGCGATTCCCATACCCTCTAGTGGCACTTCCAAGTACTGGCATTCCTAAGGAAATCCCTGCCAGCTGCATTAACCGGAGTCCTCACCATGAAGTTAGCTGTGTTTGTGTCTGCACAGCCAAGGAAATAAACCTGGTAAATTGCTATTAATATATTTTAGGTTGTTTGCATTTAAAAGAAAAAAAAAAACCTCCTACGTGTCCAATCTACCACAGTTTAGTGAAAATTGAGCACTTTACAACAGATTTCTGCAGAGATCTGCTGTAATTTGTCAGTCCACAACAAGCAGTTGTGCTTCATGCTTTTAGTTTTTAACTGTGCACACACTGGGTTGGAGTCCTCAGCTCCTTCATGGCCAGAAAGGCAGGAGAGCGAGGGCAACACTGCTGCAGGCAGGGAGAGGTTGAAGCTACATGGGCTGTGGGTTGTGCCAGCACGGCCCTTTAATTTCATTTCTTTGGACAAAAAGGAACAAACACAATAGCAGAGAAGAACAGGGTCTTTTTAGGGTGAAGCACAATATGTGACCTGCAAGTGGGGAAGCACCCCAAGAGCCTGGTCTCACCTTGGACAAGGAAAAGCTGTCCCTCTCTCACCTCCCTTGTGCCCCAAGGATGAATGAGACCCAGCTGCCCGCAGTGGAAACTTAGGGAATAGAAACCAGCCTTATTTTTTCTACACATGTACACAGTTGTATTTTGGCAAATCCTTACTTGTCTTTCCAGTAATACTGTCCCCAGTGTCCAGATATATCTTCAATGCCAGCCAGCAAATGATCCAAGAACTAAACAGAAAAGAGGATTTTGCTATACACCGGTTGCATGTATTGCATATGTGATGAACTCAGTCAGCAAACATCAAAAGCCAGCAGACAAAACAGGAGATGCTTTCAGCTTGGTACACAGCACGGGTAAACAAGGAGAGGGGCTGTCGAGCTAATTCCCCATCCAGTCATCCACATATATCCCTCTGCTCTGGAGTACAATGAGTATTTTGGCTGCTTGCTTTCAGGTCTGTGAGAGCAAAGAATAATCACTGAGGGAGGTGGATCTGCTCTTTATGATACGTACAGGATGGCTGATGGCTTGCATGTCCTGCATATTGGGCCTTGATAAGCAGGAAATGCTCATATTGAGATTTTTGAGGACAATATGTCTCAGGAGATTGGAGTCTTCAACATATAGATGTAGATAACGTGCTTTGATTTGAATAATAAATACTGCCTTCCCCCAGACGCTTCCCACTACATGAAATAATTGGCCACATTGTGCCTTATCCAAAAAGATTATTATTGTTTGAAATTCTATTAAAAACCCCAGCCAGGTTGATTTTTTCCACCTAGAAGTTAAATCTCTATAATTTCCCAAATTGCTTTCTCTCCTACTGGCAGCTCCAGCTGGGAGAGGGCTCTGCTCTACTGCAGGTCAATGGTCCTCCACACTCAGGTATACCAATGTCTCTGGAGCTTCCTCCAGCTCTGACATTTTTTGTGGGGTCAGAGACAGAAAAATCAGAGCTGTTGACTCAGCCCTGCAGCCTGGTACAGGTTTAATGTCATTAGCTATTAGGAGCCATATAGTTGGAGGACCAGCAAACGACCTCACCCCCACTGGTCATCACTTTTGCGAGCAAGAATGTCCCGGCTATCCAGACAGAGAAATAAATTTGAGGAAGAAAGCTGCTTCTGCATCCCTGCTTTCCAGCAGTCTGCATTGTTGCCTTCCCTACTTAACTTAATTGGTACACAGTCATTTTCAGCTCCCATTTCCTAATAAACACATTTCCAGAGATGATTTACTATTCACACACTAACAAAAGAAGAAAGTATTCTCTGTTCATGATGGGAAAAGACTCTTCAGCCTATTGAACTGTTCTGTTAACCTCAGACAAAGCCCTGCAATACAACCTAATTGTGAGGATGCCAAACAGTTTTTATGAATGTCCTCAGACCTAATGTCTTTATTTCTAGCTATCCAAAAAGAAGATAAAAATATGCCTGAAGGAGCCATACCCACGGAAATGTGTCTGGGCATAAACAATGAGGTTCAGAAACAGGCTTTTACATTGGACAGAGATGCAAATTCTAAGCCTCAGCTAAATATGCAGAGTACCCTGCTTCCTCATGGAGTTGACCCCCTGTCTGAAAAAATCCACTATAACTAGAAAGGCCAATGTTTGGATGGCAAGAGCAGAGTGAACTGAATTCCATCTTAAAAATCATCTAATTCCAATCCCCTGCCATGGGCAGGGACACCTTCCAGTAGAGCAGGTTGCTCAAAGCCACATCCAACCTGGCCTTGAACAATTCCAGGGAGGGGGAATTTCTATGATTCCCTCCAATATAATTCCAGCCTTTATCCTCCTTTATCTAATTCTTTTTCTTTGCAAAAATGTCCAGACCGATGGCAGTGACGTGACTGATGAACACATGGAAGATCCCAACCCTGAAAGCATCAAGTTTCTTTTTCTTTCTTTCACTCTTTACAGAGAAGCAGAAATGTTTGAGTTAGGTTAGACTACAAGCTTTTGGGCAAGTTATCATCTTTCTCTGTCACGTTTGTGCAGCACCTAATGCAACATCAGCCTAAGTTGGTGATTGCTATTCCAGAGCAAGTAATAACCCATGGTTAGGAAGCTGCATAAAACTTTAAACCTGGAAAGGGACCTGCAGAAGACTAAAACTGCATATCTGTAGAGTCACTGGAGGCACACACATTTCAGGAGGACTACATTGCTACCAGCAAAGCATACTGGAAAGCTCTGGCTGCGTTTTAATGGATGCACTTACCCGAATATGGATCTGCTCTCCCACTGTGGGAGCACTCTCTCTTTTCCTCTTAACAGCCAACAAGTCAACCAGAGGACGGATGGTCATTCCCTGCAGCATAATCACAAAGACAAAAATCAGCCTTTCTTCACATCAAAGTGTTCTTAGTGGTACCTGCACTGGGAAAAAGAATATCACCAGCACAGGTATGAGCCACAGCTACTTTGTTCCTTGCCAGAACAAGTCCTGGTGTTTGAGCTAACGCTTCTCATCTGCTCTGCTTTATTGGCAAGGCAAAATCTGCAATGCTTCAACAAGACTGGAAACTGTTCTTCCAGCTGTAAACCAAACACCTTGTTTGCTTGTGGTAGCAGCCTGTCAATGGGAGCTCACACAAAGGCGTCAGGATGGGGGTAGGCAGAGAGGGGAAATGCTCCCCTCTCCTCATCTGGCATCTCAAAGACCACAGAAAGTCAACCAGTAATTTCAAGGTCAAGCCTGTGGCTTGCTATTCCTTGTAGCCTACCAGATGGAAAGAGGCTTGAAACGTTCGAAGTCTGAATGCCTGAAACGATGATAGTCCTTGAGACTTCACAGCACGGAGCCTCCACCAGCATTTGTCTGCTAACTTTGAGTATTATGTGTCACAGATCATTACCCCAACGATCTTTGATGGCCTGCCGATGGCTAAGTTTACTAATCAAAGTATCCACCTGGTGAGAAGGGTCAAGGGAAGAGCTTTAATGCCATTTAAGCCTCGTGGGAGAACTTCTAAAATGCTGTTGTGCTACATTTCTTAGTCTGGCTTTGGTATGAAATGAGTTTTCTAGGACATGTTTACGGCAAAAATGATGGAGTAGTTGATGTTTATGACTTCTGAATGTCACAAATGCTGGCACGGAGGAGAGCTGAACACATTTTTAATTGCAGAAACAATTAATGTGTCATTTTAATAGCTAATGGCAATAAAAAAACATTGCTATTCAGAATAAATAACATCAAACTCACAAATTCAGAAATAACGGATATCACAAAAATTAAGTAGAGACTATGCAATTGATCTCTTGCCTTCACTGGATAACCAGCTGCATTTGCTTTCATTTTAAAGTGGCCTTTTGGAGTTTTGTGACCAGGAATCACAAACTTAAACCACTGAATTCCTTCGACCCTTCCTGACCTCGGGAGCATCAGTGAAATCCCATGTGCTATTTCAGACCATGTGTTATTTCACAACACACCTGCAGGTCCCCTGTGATGCTCCTCCACCCACTTGCAATAATTCATTAAAGTGCATTACTTGATGCTGACAACTCTATCGTGGCTCATACAAAGTTTTCTGCCACCAGTGATTCAATAGACAATGGGTCTGGTCAGGCAGCAAACAACAAAAATGCCCAAATCAAATGAAAGAAACTCACACATGTGCCAAGAAATGAAAAAAACACTCTTAATTATTACATTTGCTAGCAATTTCATGCAAGAGGTCAGAGGCCAATAGGCTGAGAGAGTGAACTTCAAACAGAGAACCACATTTTTAGACCACACTGAAAGGAAGAGCAATGGCTTTTTGCAACATTCCAAGCCCACAGCTCCTTGAAGGACTTTCTGGGCTACATGGTGCGTATCCAGGCCTGCTCAGAGGTGCTAAGGATTTGACAATTGCTCAGTCAAACTTCTCAATATTATTAATCATGCTCATTGTGGGAAGAGCCTTATGCAACTGAGTTTAAAAAGGCCAGAATAGGTTAATTTCCTGGGTTGTGTGAACACTGATAGACCCATGTATGGACAAGGCTAAGATATTGATCACTAGTTCATGTATCATGAGGCTTTTCAGAGAGTGTGATCAGTATTCCCAAGAAAATGAAGTCAGTCTGTGCTCCGACAAGATGCTTTGCTGGCCTTCCCCAGTTTCTGTCCTATCTTAACACAGACACCCCCTGCCAAGTCTGTACTGATATCACTGAGAATATAAAGAAAACTGATTGTACAAAATAACAACAACAACAAAAGTCCACTATCTACAGAAGCTGGTTTGTAGCCAATATTTCACTTGTCCTTTCCACCCGAAGTGACAGAGCACTATCAAAGGTGCTGGGATATTAAAGATATTAATTGTTCAATAATGCATCCATCAATGTGGCTGGCAGCAGTGCCACGAACTTCAGAAGCTGCAGGAATCATTTGTAAAGGTTCATCCTAATACATGTTTCTATTTGTGTATGTATACACTGAGCTACAGCACTGAAAAGTTCATATCCTTCTGTTTCAGCTTAAGTTTATTTCCCCCCATCCTGTTCTCGTGGTGGCCTCAGCTACACAATACTGCAGGTATCTGGAGCCTGAGCAAAGTCTGTCTTTATAGATGCTATGCTCCTGCTGAATGGCTGAAGGTCAAGGGGTCGCCCCGCTGACACGTACCCACAGGGGACCCTGTTTAACTCTCACCCTTTTGCATGGAGATGACATCACCAGTTGAGCTTTGAGGTTACACAAAAGCCCTTTTCCCAGTCCTGGGAAGGCTTTTCCGAAGCCTCGGCAGAATAGAGCTGCTGCCTTAGAACAACCTTTGTCTGAGACTCAAGAGCGTCTCTGCATGAGCGGACGTGCCTAGTGACCGTGTCTTTTCAATTTCTGACCCACATTTGCATCTTAAAACTCATCAACCTCCACCTAAGTACGTTCCCCCCACCCCTGGCCCCTGCTCCCTCCTTTCAGTCTGAAAGCTGTGCCCGGTCCAGCTGCCCTGCGGGTCTCAGCTCTGAGCCCATCAGCACGTCACACGTTGACCGTGTTTTCAGCTCATGATGTGGATTAGGTGGATGTGGGGAAGCAGAGAGCCAACTCCAATCCTCCACATTGCCCTAGTGCCCAACACCCACACCTAAGGGCCTCAGGGTGGCCAAGCATAAGGAATTTGCTCTTGTGGACTGATACTCAGCCATGGGGCCACTCAGCAGCTGTCACCACGACCTACCAGCTTCCAGAACTCCGGCTGTTGCTCTGCTTCCTCCATCCGAGGGCAGGAAGAGGACAGCTCCGGGTCAGCAGCTCTGCATGGACCTCATGCTCTTCAGCAGGAGCTCCTGGGGAGCTTCTCTGCATGGCATCTTTCCCAGACCCACATCCTACTTGCTTCAACCCTATGGAGACCCACACTCAACTTTTTGGGATGGTGCACACCAGGTAGACATCAGTCTTGTTCACTTCAGGACCAGACAACCCAAATTTTCCCACCACATTCTCCTCCAAAACATGACAGCGTTTTTGAGGTGAACTAAAACGTGTATTTCAAAGAAAGCCCGAAAGGAGCTTACAGACTTGCTGCTGGGCAAAGAGCAGGGAGACACCTCCAAAATCATCACACAGAAGGCTGCGAGGATGCTTTTACCACTAGATGTCAGAGCAATGCTGTCTGCCTGCTCCTCCCGAGCTCAACAGCTCCTTACAACCTCAGCCTGGTCCTGAGGGTGAGAAAAGCTCTCTCCATCACAGACCTGAAAGGGTGCTAACCCAGAATCCGTCAAAAACAACAGCATATGATTAGTGAGGAGAGCAATACCAGCACCAAGTTCTGCCCCAGCTGCAGACTGTCCATCCTCGCCCACTATGCAGCTGTCGGCTGGGGTCAGATGTGGCACTGCTCATAGGGTCCCAAAGAGCAGCCTAAGCTGCAGATGCTCCTACAGCCTTTCTGTATGATTTGGCTTTGCAAAACATACTCAAAAGACACTCACTTTATCTCACTCACTCACAAATCAGCCTTTAAAATGGGAGGGAAACAAGTACATCAATGCTTCAAATAAACCAAATATCTTGGAGCAACCAGCACTCTGAGGGTCCACCTCCCTCTCCCTCCCTGGCAGCCGCTGCATGACGTGGGCAGCTTGAACTCACTCACAGAAGCTTTGGTGCTGGGTTGGAAACAAGCCAAGAATCACCAGGGCAGAAAGAGAAAGCAGGTAGCAACAGGGCTTAGGGATCAGTTATAGAAGAAAGATTAGAGGCAAATAAATCAAAAGTGCTGACTTTTCTACTCGCTTCTGATTTTCCTTGCTTTTATAACAAGTAACACACCCAAAGTTGGTTTTTTTTTCCAGTGGAAGAGTTAAAGCAATCCCCTTCCTGCTGCATCATCACAAAATAACTGCAGCTGCTTTGCTGCCTGAATGTGAAAACATCTCAGACATAGACACAAAGTATAGAATAAACTAATGACTGTTGTTGCTTCAGCTGTTGGGTGCCCCAATAAAACTCATTTTCAGAACCCATTAAAAAGTCACTCCCCTCAAATTAGGCCCCTTTAAATTTGTCCCACTTGTGAACTACCAAAGCTGAGACGAGCAAACCATAAACTTCTTAAAGTTCTTGCTGCCTGTGTTCAGGGGATTTGGAACATCTCCAACATCTTCCATCTTCTCACCTCTGGGACCAGGAAAACTGACCTTCATTTTACTGCATGGCTCAGGTAGCATTTCATTTCATGACGAGGCCTCCAATAACAAGTGGCTCTTACCTTGCTCAAACAGCAAACTAGTTGTAGAGGTTGATTTGTGTTGGCTTTGCTCTCACACAAAACACACAAAAGCACTGCTTTAGAGAGGAAACCTATGCCAGCATCATTCTTCACAATTTTCAAACCTGCTATCCCACTGCGGATGGACCGGATAAAAGATGGGACAAGTTATCATGGAAAACGCACAGGATGTGTTGCAAGTCAACAACTGCTAGTCAACCTCTCTGCCTTCTTAAACCTTCTGCCTCTTTCAGTAATAATTTTAAGTTTTCATATGCCTGACCACTCAATAGAGGGAAAGATTTAATGACTGGAAAATCCTTGTATCCACCTAATAGTTTAGTACTGGTTATTTGTCTGGAAAAGAAAAAAGTCATGCTTATTCTCTACATCTGCTAGTGACACCAAGATTGGTTTACCTGTACAAACACGGTGAAGAGGATGACAACAGTTGTTGCTGCAATGAAGAGCTTCTTTCTGTGAAAGTCAGGCAGCAAGAAAACCAAAGAGAAACAAATGGCTCCACGAAGACCCCCATATGCTATAATGAATTGGTCTTTGCTGGTGATGGTGTTCACGTGAAATCTGTTCACAAAGAAAGTCAGCACAAGAACCCCTGAAAAGCAGGAAAGAAGATGGGAGCACATCAAACAAAAAGAGCAACTAGACACAACTCAATGCATTATACTGTAAAACACCTCTGAACTGGTAAATACCAGTCATGAGGAACTGGCCAGGGAACAAGGTATGCTCCCAGTATGCCATTGGAGAAGGGCTTTTCTTCCAGCCTGGTCCAACAGATCTGTGTTTGATTTGTCCACTTACAAACTAATCCCTGATGCATTTCTGATTTGGGGTATCACACCACCATTGACTGGCCACAGTTTTGGGAGTTTGCACAACTATTAATGTACTATAAAATATAGGTTTAGGTAGCTCATCTTGTAGCAAATTCTCTTGGTTTTTAACTCAACCTTCTGCTTATTACAGCCCAGCTGGGAAACCAGAGCTTCCTTCAGAAGGACTCTGAACTCTGCAGGGGAGTTTTAGTGTTGTCATCCCGCTCCAATGACCATGGATCCCAGAACATACTGCTTACCTGGTGACTCGGTGTCAAGCATCAGCTAAATACTGACCAAACAAGAACTATTGGCAACATAGGATGTATTAGCACATTTATCTTGATGGTGGTTAATGAAAGTTTTTAGGGCAGTTCTATAGCCATATGCCAGCCCAAACTTCACTCATATAATGACACAGAACCAGATTCCAAAACCTGAACTGAAATATTAATTAATTTACTCTAATTGGTGCAAACAAATGAGCAAATTGCTCAGATTATAAGTGTTCTTGAGGCAAATGATCAGCAACAGTTTAGCCACAAATTACCCTCCAATTTCCAAAAGTTTCCAAGCAGTAGCTTGGATGAGTAGCTCTATTCTGCCTGCGTAAATGTTGCTTCTTCACAAATCTTTCACTTAAGGAGTTATGTTGTATGAACTTAAGACAACATAAGGTGACACAATAACTGATGTAATTTATAGTCATTTGCAAATACATAAACAGATACAGAAAGGTACAAAAAGTTGGGCCTTAAATAAGTAAGCCGTGATCTAATACCAACAGATATGACAAACATCTTATTTCCTGAAGATTAATGGCCATTTTTAGAACTGATGATACAGACTGACATTGACTTTAACTAGGAATTAGCTGCTTTTCTAAAGGGTGTTTGGAGAGGAAATAGTGCACTTGTAATGTACATATCAAACATCTTCCCACACACATCCAACTAAAAATATCTGCCTGCACATCAGACCGGTTTGAAGAAAACAAAAAGCTGGGGATGTTTCAGGAATAGCGAACTCAATTGTAACACCTTCCCCATCTCCAGATCTCCATGGAGCTCGTACCCAGACCAGCAGATGCGAAGTACATCAGTTTCAAGGCTCTTTTTAACTTTAAATAAAGTAAATAAAATAAAGCATACCTCAGCTCATGTCTGCAGCTACTGTAAAGCTCAAGCAGTGCTGATGATTTAAAGGAACAAAATTTACTTTAGCTAATATCAAGGCCTTTGTTTTAATTTAATCATTCCTCATAAATTATCATTAGCATTCCCTAAACTAACTCAAGGCCAGTTTTCTCCAAGACATGACATACAATTCATCATTGTGAGCTGAATATATTTTCTTGTGGAGATAGACCTTGAGAAAGTGCAGAAGGAAACCTCCCTAGTGCTTGGGTAATGGTAGAATATCAGTGCTGTAATGTGATTAATGCATTTTGCTTTTTAGCTGATCTCTCCTATGTCAAAGTAATTCCTGGTCTCAAACTTCAGCAGAATCATTTCTTGTTTAACGGCACAAGGAGGGTCCAATAGGGGACAAAATCACTGCTCAGGCACTAACCCCAGTATTGTTGATCTGAAAGTCCCTGATTCCTGCAAGAAAACTCTATGGGCACCTCCCATTTCTGGATCAGTGTCTCAAGCATGTCCATAGCTGCCAGATGGATCTGAGCAGGTCAGGATCTCATCTCAGCCACCACCTCCAAGACAGGATATTGCCACCCAGGAGATGTCCCTGCAGCACACCTATGGCTCTTCAGCAAGGTGCTGCAGAAAAGGGACACCCTGTTTGGAATCAGATGTGCAAGATGATTTTTCAGCCCTGGTTTGTGTGTTCTTATTTAAATCAAGAGGGATTTTGAATGGAAAAAGGGTTTTCTTTCCTAGCTGCAGCATTGAGCTCTTCCCTAATAACATGCTGAGTAATTTGAGAAAGCAATCAGAGGAGCAGTGTTTAGAGAGCCAGGGGATCTTATGATGTTATTATGTTCCTTATGTCTTGCAGTGAAGAATTTTTTGAACTAAGAAAAGTCAAACTAAGAACTTGAGCAAATAATTTAGAGAAAACCACTTCACCATAATAAAACATTTGAACATCCGCACGACTAATAAGCATGTTTCCAAGTGCGTTTATGGTGCAGTTATTAAAACAAACCTTGGCATGTATTAACAGCTAATGAAACCCATTCTGCTATGTCTTGCTAATCATGGCCAATCCTATTTAAGCAATTTCTTGAAATGTCTATCAAATTTGAGTTCACTCTGACTCAGTGGTTTGTAAGCATGAATCCTGTTGAATGGGTTTTAGCTGTCAAATTCTTTGCCAAAATGTGTGCTTTGTTGTACTTGCAGATATAGCTAAAACAGAAAAATTTCCATAAATGGGAAGGTAGGCACTGCGCTCAACTTTGGTGGCAGTAACTGCACAATGTAAGAAGCAACAAAGAATCAGTCTCTCTGAAGAACCAAATCAGTGCAAAGATGCAACTGGGGACACAAAGCAACATATCTTTTTTTCTGGTCATTTTCAATGCAGGAAAACAGGATCCCAGAGTATTCTGGGACCAGGACTCAGGTTTTCATCACAAGTGATCAAGAAAATTGTCTTTAGCCACAATTATCAGGAAAATATTTTAATACACAGCTCTCGTCCTCTTGTTATCACCAAATCTTGGTCACTGTGAGACTGGTCAAACACTGCAATAGGTTTCCCAGGGAGCATGCAGAGTCTCCTCCAAGAAGATAATCAAAAGCTGTTTGGACAATGTCCTGCCTAGCTGACCCTGTTTAAGTAAGGGCTGAACCCAATGATCTTGAGAGGTCCCTGCCAACCTCAGCAATTCTCTGATTCTGTGCAATTCTGTCACTCTCTCTCCTTATCTGAGGTTCTTGAGTAGGAGAAGGAGCATCCTCACATTTTAGGTCCCAATTTTTATCTACCCAGCAGTAAGCAGGGTAGATGCTCTTCTGTAAAGCAGAACAGCATCTCTAGGGACAGCTGTTAGAAGGTTCCTCCAGTTTCCCATTTAAGGATGCTGCTGTACACAAACTTGCTGCAAATTAAATCCCTTAAATCTCTGCAATTCAGAATATGCTGTCAGAGGCCTCATGATTTTACACGGCTATTTGATCCCAAGCTATGTACTTACAGTCTCCCTTCTACTGCGAGGAAACCAAGGGCCTAACAAGCACTGAAATAGGAGAAGAGATCATTGCAATCAAAGGAGGATCTAAGACAGAGGTATCGACAAAACAGATGCCATGAGAATTTCTGCTTAGCACCAGTGCTGTCTATGGTGAGTACACAGAGTAGGAAATGGTAGTAAAATGCAAGACTTGCTATTGAGCAAGCAATAGAGGATGGAAGCATTGGCTGAGGTGTTCTACTTCAGTCCTTGCATTCACATCTCGGATAACCACACATACAGAATGAGCAGGAAAGGACGATGGGGGCAGGAGCATTCTCTCATTTAATGGAATTACATTTTCCACTCCCCTAAATAATAATATATATTAAAACAAACCAACCAAAGAAAAAACCCCTATAATTTCACCATACCTAGTGCTCTCCAAACAAGACAGAAAATGACAGTGAAGCAAATGTATGGCCAGTTCCACTCATGATTTTCTCCAATGGTGGAAACCCCAAGGAAGATGAAGATGAGGGTATCACTAACACTGCTCCACATCTTCATGAAGTATTTGACTGTGGTGTGAGACTTCAGAGAGATGTTGGCCTCCACGTAACGTTTCATGCCCATGGCACAAGCAATGATGCTGAGAAGATGAAACAATAAATGTTTATACTTAAGCACATAAAACTAACACATTGTCATGGATAAAAAAGAAAGGTTTCATCAAGTTTTACATGTTTGCAGACATCTCACTGTAGTGATTCACCTCCTACATCAGTTCAATGAAATCAGGAGGAACACCAGGACAATAGATGCTACAAATGTTGCCAGACTGAATTTGGTTTTTAACAGGTAAATGACTCACTATCTATTGCATTTATCATAGCCACACAGCAATACCTACAGGTAACAACACCCAACTCTTCCCATCATAATACACTGCTTTCAGCATTTTAACTTTGCCAAACTTTAATCTTGCAATTGCCTTGTAATTTTTCATGGATAATCGGTTCTTCAAGTTACAGGGTACATGTGGATAGCCTAATTCATCAGCTTTGCAAATCAGTACATTTTGAGGCCAGCAATCTTAGAAGATCAAAACAGTTGAGTGCTCAAGGAGTCAAAGCTCCATTTCTTATATTTCAACGTGGACAGAAACACTTTGGTCTAAATATTGGATCAGAAATAGCAAAATGACTTTTAAGTTTCCAAGATCTAATTTCCATTGATATTTTTAAGGTCATCTACATGAAGTTTTATTAATTTTAAAATTGCCTTCAAAGGGACATCATGGCAATTCCTCTCATTATATCACACAGACAAGCACACAAAGAGGTAGGTCCTCAGCTTGCAGAAGTGCCCCTGGGTCTGGCCGACTGACTTCAAGCACTGGCTGTTACCAGGACAGGTAAGTGACCTATATAGATGCAAATAGGTGTTAAGATAGGTAGTGACCTCCACAGCACATTTTCCAGAATGTATCTTCTCAGCTAAGAGCTATTGAGAAAACAGCCATGCAGTTACTGCTTTGCAGTGAAACCATCACATTAAAAAGGGGGCCCATAAGAAAGATTTTTAGCAGGGAAAGACTTTTTTTTAGGAAAGACTTTTTAACAGGGCCTGTTGTGAGAGGAAGAGGGGTAATTGTTTCAAACTAAAAGAGGGACATTCAGGTTGGATGTGAGGAAAAAACTCTTTACAATGAGGGTGGTAAAATACTGACACAGGTGGCCCAGAGAGGTGGTAGACACACTACCCCTGGAGACATTCAAGGCCAGGCTGGATGTGGATTTAAACAACCCGATTTAGTTGAAGATGTCCCTGCTCATTGCAGGGGTTGGACTAGATGAGCTTTGAAGGTCCCTTCCAAAGCAAACCGTTCCATGATTTAACTCCAGAATTTTCCAAAAAAGATTCTTTGCTTTATCTGGGCTTTGATGGAAAACAGGGTTGCCCCCCCGCCCCACCTGACATGAGAGGTTTTGGATGGGCAGAGCTGACTGTGCTCTGGTTTTGGGCTTATAACTCGTACAAACTAAAGTCCCCAGTCCTCTCTTCCATAGCTATTTCAGGAAGACAGTATTGGCCACTGCATTGCTGCCTCTAACCTGTACTGCTGCTAACAGAAGCAGAATAATGGCTCTTTTCTTAGCTCATCAGTGAATCTCTATCGCATCTTCGCTGCCACAACTCAGCATCTATTCTTGGACCAAGACAAAGGAAAGGAAAACCACTATATTCATTTCTGCTCTACATTCATTTTTAAAGCACTAGGAAAAATAGCAACACTATTATGGGAAGATACTTATCAGATATGTGGTTGGAAAAAAAGGGAAAAGGAAAGAAAATACTGTTTCAAATGAATATGCACTTCCACCAACTGCGAGTTACTGATTACTGGGCTTTAGATTCAAACAAAACAACTCAAACTTAAACAAACAAAACCCGAACAACAATAAACCCACACATTTCTATTCCTTTCTCCTTAAAATAATTCTTATTTGTTTTTCCCCATTGCCATGAAATAAACCTATACCTTTTTTTGAAGGAAAAAAACCCATTTGAGTTTGTCTGAAATTAAAGCTGGGCTTCAGGGAGAGGACTTGCAGCAAAGGCACAGGATATGAAAGGTTAGACTCAGGAGAGACGGGATACTCTTGCTGGGGAAAGAGATTCCATCTTATCCAGCATTGTGAGACTTCTTTTGTCTAATGTTGTTTAAGTGCACCTCTTTCATGTCCTGAGAAAATGGACCAATACCTTAAAATTTCCTTAAACTGGTCTTTTTTGATTTATCCTTTCCAGAGTGACCCACTTAGCACAAAGCACTGAGCCAGACAGAGTAACAGAGATTGAAACACAGGCTAAAAAGAAAATAATAAATTCTTCTGATCCTGCCTCAATAAATAGTGGGCAAAACAGTTCCAGCTAAGAAGTAAGAAATCCAACAAGCATTTCTGGGCAAGTGACTTCCAGAGCTGTGGTTTGGGAGCGCTTATTCATGAACGGATAGGGATTCACACCAGATTCACAGAGAAGGAATAAACTTAACCTGTCTTGTCACAGCTTCAAAGATGGACACTGATACTAAAGCAAGAGGAAAAGATAAAACCAAAAGAAGACCAAATGAAGATAAAACACACGTGCAGAACTGTTTAGCAGACTGAGCTGCATTCACTGATTTTACTTATTTTTTTATTTTTGACTCTGTAGAATTGATTTTTTTGGCAATCAAATTGTTTTTCAAAGAGCAAACTGCCAAGATCTGCTCCTTACAATGCAGTATTCCCTGGTCACAAATGAATGAATTGTTTGAAATCAAGATATATAAAAGAGGCATTTATAATTTGGCAATTATAAGACCAGCAGTGCAGGAATCAGCTGCCTTTGCAATTGTTTTGCTTTAGAGACAATGCATTATTCAAAAGAATAGAAAATGGGTTCCATAATGGGTATAGTAGATTGTGATTGATAGAAGGAGACACCATCAGGATTGAAATGTTTTCTGCTCCATGATGATTATGCAGCATGTTTGTTTCACTGTTCTGTCTTACACTCCTATAAATAGGCTTTCTTTTACCTATTCCCAGAGCTAGAATTGTTTTCAGTAATGCTAGAATATTGCTCATATTAGCCATTTGAGGAAACAAAATCTGCAAGAGATAGGAATGGTTTATCTTCATTATTATCAGATTTACACTTGTTTACACTGTAGCTGTCCATGCAGTCTGAGTACTTCTTTTGGGAAATATTAAATAGTTGGTTGTGATCCTCAGAGCCAGCTGACTTAGTTTAAGTAGGAGAGCCAAATCCAGTGGATACCAGCCCACAGAAACCATGGCTGAATCACTGGTTTTCATCTGTTTCTGCTTTCCAAGGTGAGCTTTCTTTGACTATTAACATTATTATCCGAGACCAAACTTGGCTGAGGAGTTGATTAAATACTCCTTGCAGCTCTTCAAATGTTGGTTTTGGCTAGGCCAAACATGGAAAAAATAACAAAATATGCCAAGAAAGCCTCTTCTGGCTCTGGCAAATCTACCAAACATCTCACTGCTTGAATGGCCAGGATTTCCAAACAAAAACCATGGAGCTCAAATAAACATTCCTCAATAACCTACATAAAGCGATCAGCCATCGGAAGCTTGCCCAGCAGGAATCATCTGGATTGCTTGTGACTTGCAGCTATTACCATCGATGTGGTATTGTGTAATGTGTGAAATGGGGTTATACCTCTCAGCTCTTCCACAGGCTCTTATGCTCACTGTTCACTGCTATATAGAGATTTCTGACTAAGCAAACTTCAATCTTCTCCTGTTACTTTTCAGTCAATATAGCCAGAAAGCTTTCCTGGACAGATGAGATGCTGGGATGTACTTACGCCACAATCCCTGAAAGGTGAAACATTTCAGCAGTGAGGTAGGAAAGGTAGCTGTATAGGAAGACAAAGAGCGGCTCGATGACACGGATATCCTTGGTGAATCGCGTGGTAAAGGCAGCGGTCATCCCAAAAACAAGACCTACTAGGACTCCTCCTAGCCCAACCACGAAGAATTTTCCAACTCCAGCAAAAACATCCACAGTTTTGATAGTTGGCATTTCACAGAAAGATCGAAATAGCTTGTAGAGTACCTGGGTGAAAAGCATGAAAACCAGATGTTAACAAGATATTAACCAGACATGGCCATATGTAACAGTGACACTAAAATACGCTGCTGGGATATCTGACAGTGCAGAGTCAGCATCTTTCTCTGGCAGTTGTGTTCCTACCATGGGAGTGCTGTGGCAGTCACATGCATTTACATCTCTATGCAGTCAAAGAAATGCTCACCTGAGAGCTTCAAGGACCTCAGCCTAGAGAAGTGGACCAGAAGTCCTCTGCTAGAAGAGACTGTTGATGCCTTTTCCCTCTGCAGATCTCACATCCCACCTCTCAGCACCAGCCCACCCTTCCTCTGAACACTGAATACTCAAAGGCTAACCCTTACCACCGTCACTGCATCATTCAGGAGCGATTCACCAAAGACCAAAATGTGTAGCTTTTCATTGACGTGTATCTCTTCAAAGACAGCCAACACCGCCACAGGATCCACGGCAGCGATCAGGCTGCCGAACAGGAGGTTGTGGAGCAATGACACATCCTGCAGGCGAAAGGCTTTCACCTGGCAGATCCCGTACAGGGAGAAGCCGATCCCAAACACATTCCATATTGTCCCCACGACCGCGTAGAGGAGGATTGTACCAATGTTCTCAAAAAAGGGACGGCTGGGCATGAAGTAACCTGCGTCAAGGACGATGGGTGGCAGGAGGTACAGGAAAAAGATGTCGCTGTCCATAACAGGTGGTGACTTGTCGTTTAAACCGTAGATGATTCCCCCCATGATGAGTCCTACAAATATCAATAAACAGCTTTCGGGAACGACAGAAGGCAGCTTGTTATAGAGATGAAACCCTGGAAGGGGACGGATAGATGAAAACCGTATTATCTCACCAGCCCAAACTGGCTAAATAGCATCAAACATGCTCCCACCTTCAGCAGGCTACACCTTAGGGTAGTAGTGGTCAATGCCCACAATTCAGGTGAAGTCACTCAATCAAAAACTTGCTACAGGATCTGAAAGATCACTGAAAATACCAAACTTTCTAAAATGACTGTTGGTTCAGCCTGCATTGCACCGTGGCATAAGGTTAAAGATACATTTTTAGGTAATCCACAAATAGAAAGACTAAATAATCTGCATAAATAAAACCAGTTTGGGATTTATGATGTAGTCTAGTTAACAGGCCCATCTTCAGCACCTACATAAATAGAAACTGCTAATTTTAAACAATGCAGAATCTATACATTAAAAAAAATATCACAGAAAGCATTCTCCATTATAAATGGTGCCATTTTTAATATTACTTAGTCATTAACACTTGAAGCTAAAGGCAACATTTAAAACAGTCCAGTTGAGTCAGCCTTGTGCAACACGCAATGCTAGAGAGAAATGCAGACAACCACAAGTACTTAAGGTTTTTAAGAACAAGGTGTTTTCACTTGAAGGTGAAGATGTCAGTGAACAACCTGCACGTAGCTGGCAAGCTAACTGAGATGAATGCACGCTTTGGTACATATTGCAGTTAAATAAAATTCCTTCTCCTAGAAAGCCTGATAATCTCCCTCCTAACAGCAGCAGCATGCACAGGTGTGAACTTCCAGGTGGAAAAACATCATTTCCAAGCAAAATGCAGCTGAGTATTTATTTTCTATGTGCGCAGCATGTCTGGCACACAATCTGTGCGTCCCTAGGACTTGGCATGCTATCTCGGGCTCCAAGATTGGTGAAGCAGTGAAGCAGAGGCTACTCCTGCTCATGCCATCCCCACAGAGACCCTTGTCCCTCCTCATCCCCTCAAGATGCCTTACCTATTTTGGCCAAGGATGCAAGCATGATCCAGAGGGTGATTTCAAAGGGGACTTGGACATGCTGATAATCCAGAGAGAAGAACCCATGCTCTGAGGATTCATTGCCCTGAGCTTCCTCAGCAGACCAGCTGATGTTCTCTGGGATGACATCCTCCAGCTGCGGCATTGGTGGGGATCCGTGCAGGGGTCTGACCCTGGTGGCTTGGAGGACGGAGAAGAGCAAGGACCAGGCTAGGACAGCAGCTGCAGCTTTGCACCCTCGCCTCTGATGCTCTGTTTCCCTGGAAGCTCTTGGCCACAGAGATTTGGACACTGCCTGCTCCTAGTAAGCAGCTCCCACTGCTGCAGTGAGTGATTGGGAGCACTGCTGGAGACCCTGGAGCTCAGCTCGCCCTCACTGCATGGGTTACTGCAAAGAGAGGAGCAAGCGCTCCGCCTCACACTGACTCTCCTCCCTGGTCCATTAGTTTCCAGCTGAGAGACTGTGCTGGAGAACTGCACCCTTTGGCACCATGTGCCCAAACAGGCTCCTTCTGCAGAAGCTCCCTTGAAGAAATGCCTCGTGCACCCCCTGACCAGTTCACACCTATGGATGCTTGAGAAAGAGATAAGTTGCATTTACTCCTAACTCTTGATATATTTTGACTTCCAGTCTCTCAGCAACCCTTTTTGGAGCATGAAGGAGGCAGCCAGGCTCTGATGGAGCAGGTCCCGCATCAGCCTCATCCAGAAATGGACGCATCTTACAGTGGACTTCAGTGGTTTGCTCCAGTGCCCACAGAGAGAACACACAGCAGCAACATTACTGATACTCACAGCTTCCATTGGTAAATCCAGCAAAGCACCCCATCTTAGGCTAAACACAGAGCTGTAGTGTTGGGCTGGGCAGAGATCACCTGTGCTGGACAAATATATTTCAACAGCTGCTAAAAGCTTCTTCCTATAATAAAGCCTAACAGGAAAAGTTCTCTTCACCTCTCTTGGCTACTTGAAACGGCACCAAAAGCTCAGTGAGCTTGCTTACAAAAGCTGAAGAAACAAAAGTAAAATGTTATTTGCAACAGTATTAGATGTATTAATAGCAGATTAAAAACATATTGGGCCAAATTCCTCCATTGTGGAGTTTGATTTAAGTTGATGCTGTTTCAACAGGGATAAATTTGGTCCAAAGAACACATATAATTAAAGTACAGAGGCCCCAGGCTGTTGCTAGACTGATCGATGGCCTATTTGTTTCTCTTCAGCTGCCTAAATGACACCAAAATTGAGCTGCCAACAACAAGCTGGTGACCCACTTCTCTGCTGTAGAGTAAGAGCACAGACCATGCAGACTCAGATCCTGGGCTTTCAGTACCATGTGAGCTCCCTGTTTCTGATCTGATTTGTAAAGCCAGAGGAGGATAAGCTTTGGGAGACAGGAGAGATGCAGTGATGCACTCCACGAGCGTATCCTTTAGCATGGCTAATTTGAATTTAAAGTGTGCCTTTACCACACTTGCTGACTTCAAAGCAAAGCAACACTCCTCTCATTAGGGCAGTCTTCTGGCAAATTAAACTAGTTTAAACTTGGTGCCACTTCTCCCTTTGTGTATTTTAAAAGTAAGCAAAATTGCAGGAAAGACACTTGGAGGAGAGAAATTCCACAAGGTTTTCCTCCATCTCTGTTCCATCGTTCAATTCCACAGTATCTGGAATAGGGAAGAGAGGAAGACATGAGAAGACAGGATCCCTTGTTACTCCAAAGGAGGGAGAATGCCGTGCTCTCAACAGCAATTAAGTAGTAATTAAGAAATTACTTAGCCCGAGCTAAGAGCCGTGGAAGCAGTTCTGAGCCCATAGAAGGCTCACATTCCAAGCCATCATATTTCCTCTTTCTGCAGAAATATTTGGTGCTAAATTTGAGAGTTTGAAGACTTGTTCCATTTGGTGGCATGGAAAAGGAGTTTCACCAAGCTCCCATTCTCCTCCATCCCAAATGCTCCATTTTGGAAACACAAGTTAATAATCACTTACATTTACCTTAAGCTAAAAATGAAATGTTTGCATCTTGGAAGGAAAAAAAGACCTGCAGTGGGGAGCTCAATAGCACTGTCTGGAAAATGAGTTTGTGGGTAGAATCAATATCTATTTGATAATGGAACTGGAAAAATAACAACAGAGCTGGGATGGTGTCTGAGGAAGGTCAACAGAGAAGAGAACATTAAAACATGCCTCATTGATTTCAAGTAAAGTTAACTTATAAAATCAGGACCTTAAGGGCTAAGCAACAGTTAACAGGTGAAACGAAAAGACACTCATATGTACTTATTTACCTTAACTGCTCACCCAAACAGAACTAAACACACCGTGGTCCTTAAGACAGTAAATGTTAACAGAGGGGGAAAGAGCCTGAGCCAGTACCCTCTGCAGAGCTTCTAATGAATCTGTGTCCTGGTTTCTCTTGTCTCTGCTCCTTTCTGCAGCAAGGGTCCATGCAGACAATCAGTGCAGCCTCTCGTTGCGCACTGGCTTTCATCCTGCAGGCCTTCAAGTGTCTCTCTTAAAAGCTCCATCTCTTCTCACTCTAATTACAGGCTTGCCATACCTAGACCTGCACAAGGATAGTTAAAGACTCTTTGAAAATATTTTGGACATTGTATTTCATGACAGTGAGAAACCTCAAGTTTGCTTTTAGGATTTCGAAACATCTTTCTGGTTGCATTGTTTTACCCTGAAGTTCTATATAAATAGGCTTCTTACTTCACTTAAACTCTTACATGTATACTTGTTCATTACATCATAGTTATAAATAAACCAAAAGCCAAAGGCAGAATGTTTTTCCACAGTTCTATGATAACAGAATATATGTTGTTCCTCTTGTAATGGATATTGATATTATTGAACAACTTTTTAATGTGAGTACCATTTGATCATACATCCATTGACATGCTTTCATTTTCTTTCTAATGTAATGTGCTTTCCCAGATTTTAGGTTTCCAGGCTAGATTCTGATGCCCATAATTGTATTGACAAGTACCTTGCCCCTGCTGGAATGAAGAGGACGACGAGAAGAACAGAGTATTGTGTGATATGGTAACAATGATCAGAATTCAGGCTCGTGCAACAAAAATGTTATGTTAAAATAACTGTTTTAATTCCTTATACTCCTTAATCAATGGCAACACATTGTTTGTCTTTACTTACTTTGACAGCAGAAGGAAGAACGCGAAATCTTTTCCCTACCTTCCTGATGTGTAATTACTCCCAAGTATATTCTAACTCCTCTTTATCACTATGAATGCATGTATTGTTTAACAAAAAAAGAAATATTTGTAAATTAAATCACAATTTCCATCATCTCCTGAAATCCATCCATCAGCTACTGAAAATTATAAATGAGAAACGTGAATAAGCTTATGCCTTATATGGGGGGAAAGAAAAACAATTAGTTGTGCACCTTTTAGCTTCTGTACCACAAAGACTTTCCATAGTATTTGGGCCTCAAATAAGAAAATCATTTAAACATTTACTCAACTACAAGCACTCAGAGTTTCACAGTTTATTGTTACTAACGTGAAAATCATGTGCTGGATTGGGGCCTTCCAGAAATATCCAGCACAAAGAACCACACAGTATAATCAGCTCAAAAAACTTGCCAAGCTCATAACTCACACAATCACCTTATTTTTCAGCTTCTCCTCCTCACTACCTGCATTTTCCATTGCATGTTAATATGCCCAGTGAAGACTGCACATGAAATACTGATCTTTCTGAAGATCCGGGACAGAAGAGTACATATTTCCATCTGTACACAAGCCTGCGAGCAAACACAGAAAACACATAACGCTGGCAAGATTTAATGGGAACTGAAATTTAGACCAAGCCCCTCATCATACTTCCCTTGCTGGGAAGGATCACACACACTCTCAGCTGTTCCGGACAGCTGGAATGGAAAACCCCTTAAAATTCAAGTTATAGCATGGGTTTTTCTCAGCCTATCACAGGCCATGAATATATTGAGAACCCAACTTAGCATTGCAGTGAGCTGGGTGAATTGATGTGCTGTTTAACTCATGAGCACCCCACAGAGCTGAGGCAAGAATGGATGTTTGATTTAACAACACTGACTTCAGTCAAAAATCTGGTTCTAATGAGAATTTGAACAAAATGCAATATTACCAAGAAATGAGCAAAGAAGAATAAATCAAAAGAATAAGACGTTCTCTTTGCCCACACTCTCTCAGCATCAGGAAGCTGCAGAGGATGTAGAGAACACTAGATGTAAATTTTATGGTTCATTGCTTAACATTTTGCCAACTTGAAAACCACAGATTTATCACTGATGATTTTATTTGCTAAATGGAGAGAGTTTGACAAACAGCCCTCCCCCATCAATATTCACAAGATCCAAATTCTTCTTGCCTTGTACCTACTTTTTCCATACAACTTCCATACAATTTCCATACTGTTCTCACTGCAAACATAGCAGCCTGGTTACACTCCTCACAATGCAGCAGTCATCACAGCTTCACAATTAGCAGCACCTAGTTAACACAGGTCTTAAAGAATTCCTACAGGGCAATGCCAGGCTGAGTACCATTTTAATCATTTTGGCACTGACTTCTGTTTGGATTCTGCTTTTGTCAATAACAGTTTGAGCACTTTGAGCAACTGCTTAAATTACTTGTAAACTAAATGGGCTTTAATGTTTTTCTTCACCATTATAACTGGAGAAGCCCGTAATTGTGGCCTTAAAATATCCAATTCTTCTCCTTTTGCTAATCTAAAGAAATATTTGCCTGATTTAAACTCCAAACTTTGGTTCCCAGAGACACATCCAGAACTCACACAACCTCAAATCAGATTCATATTCAGGTGGTGATACAAGATTTTTTTCTATTAAATAACACTTTTAATACTCATTAATTTTTAGATGATCAAACTAATGTCCTTAAAGCCATGCTGAAAATCTCCAGATCACGATGCTATACAGCAGGTCAGACTAAGAGACCCAAAAGCTGAGCTCACCCAGGAGTCAACCATGAGGTGGAAGTTGTTTCTTGTTAAATGGGAGCCCAAGCCCATAGGACTTCCAGGGATCTTCCAAACCCTCCTCATGAGAGCACTGCTGAAGGCTTTTCCTGCCCTGGCCTGGAGCATCTACACATAAACAAGACTGGGAGGTATTCCTGGCAGAGGAATAAACTCCTGCAGGAACCTGTCCTGGTAGATGAGCATAGATCATGCCCATGGGTCATGTTTTTGCAATCCCCCATCCTTTCTTCAGCTACGGTCTGGCTGATGGGAAGGGTGAAGGAGTGCTTTGCCTTACACACACAGAGCCTCGGCTGTGGGGAAGGATGGAAGGATTTCTTCTCATTCACCGTTTTCTTCCAGTTTACTCAACTCTTCCTGTTCCCCAACCAAATTGCTAACCACCCACTGGGAAAATACGCAATCATGGACAAACCAAATGCTGACCATTAGTGCTGTCATGGTGTGTGGTCACAATAGTGCTGTAACCCCAAAATAAGGCAAGAACCAACAAGGAAAATGAGCCCTGTGAATCAGTGCAAGTGATAACAGCAGGCAAACTGCAGTGCCACCTGCATTGAGCTTGTGACTGCAAATAAAGTCATAGAATGGCTTGGGCTGGACCTTAAAGGTCATCCGGGAAGATGATGTCAGTCACCAACACTGTAACCCTGTCACAGAAAGCCACCCAATTTGTCAAGCGTAATTTGCCTCTTGTGAAGCCATGTTGGCTGTCACCAGTCACCTCCTTGTTTTCCATGTGCCTTATAATAACTTGTGATAAAGGTGCAGTAGATTCAACATACACAAGCACTATAATCCCTCACCTCAAAGGTGTGAGCATGTTACACCTCCTCAACATTGTACATTTCCTAGTGATAACCCAGATATATTCATTTACAGACTCCAACTCAGCATGAAGATCAGTCCTTGCGCACTGGCTTATGGAGCAGCCCTCTGCTCCATAAGGACACACATACACCTACATAGCACACTGTACTCCAAAGCAGGCTGGAGATGAACTGTTAGGCAGTGCTAGTTTTCCTGAAGTCCTTCACCTGCTGGATGCAGCCTTTGGTTTCTTTTTGTGGAATAAGCATAAGCAGGTGGCTACTTCCTAAGATGCATTTGTTATATAAAAGTACTCAATAAACCTATCCAAAAGCCATTTCAGTGCAGTGGCATCGCCTGTGATCAGTGACCTGTACTTTACACGCTGTAGCTGGGCTCAAGCAGTGCATGGTTAGTGAAGGGAAACCGAGTTGTGCCACCTTCCTTTCTAAGCACGCAAGCACCTCCAGCACATACTATTTTACATTATAACTTGCATAACTTTTGCATGTGCAACACTGATGTCTTCCCTTCCTATTCCAGGGGAGGATTCTTGTAATTCAACTAACAGGAAAGAGGAATAAGAATGAACAGAATTTGTTAATTTAAAACTTCAAGCCAAGATGTTTTGGAAATCAGTTTGCAGTTATGTTCCCTGGTCCATTAAGTTCACAAATGTTATCCATTCGGAACAAAGCACTAATACAGTTTATGTACACAAAGAGTGAGAGCAGGCATGAGGCTGGGGTTTCTCTCACTCCTCTTTGTTAATGTTTGCTACATTTTTGCTACATTTCAGATTAGCAATTAATTCTTGAAATACCAATTTTGTACGGTTGAGCAATGGACGGAGCAAGTAAATAAATGGTCAGTGTGCCTCATACATTTGGCAATGGAAAGCAGAAGTGTGTAGTCACCACAGATGGGGAATGAGAACAAAAAATAGCAACACAGCACATTAAGAAATTATCTTATTGCACAAACCCAGAAATTTCTTTTAAAGCATCCAGGACCCCTATAGAGTAGGTCAGAGCTTAAAGGCCAGCAAGATTCCTTGAATGTATGTCTATCGCAAGGAACTCTAAGCATTGTGTCTTGGAACTTGGGAAACCTCTACAGAGCTTCCTACAGCTGGGTACAGAATGACCTGAGAACTTGCAGAAAAGCCTAATACAAAAGCATGAGAAGTGAATTGGAGCCATACCACATTGCTTAATGTAAAGTGAAGAACTCCATGCTCACAGCAAAGCCTGGGCTTCACATCCCATGTAAACAGCAGGGGAAAATTAAAGCTAGCACCCTTCTTTGGGTTAATTCAACTGCAATGACACTAGCAAACTAAACATGTAAGCCAGCATTAACTAACTTGCCAGCACTGCTGACAGACCGAGCAAATAGAATGGATCCCAGACTGGTTTGGGTTGGAAGGGACCTCAAAGCTCATCCAGTTCCAACCCCTGCCACGGGCAGGGACACCTTC
>JANHGB010017837.1:0-26332 GCA_026283785.1 Coracopsis vasa | reverse complement strand
GAAGCTGCCCCAAACCACTGCAGATGGGGGGGGTTTCTCTGTCCTTTGGTTGCTCTGCTGTTGGGTGTTCAGAGCTCCTGCCCGCCAGGATTGCCTGGAGCGTGCTTCGTGTTTGCAAACTTGTCTCAAAAACATTTTGATATTTCCCAGGAAACAGATTTCCAAAGAGGAGCTGGACATGGTGATGGGTCTTTCTTCCAGACCCGATTAAAAATGATAACCCATCTGGTCATGGAGAGGAAAGTTTGTCCCTAAAGGAAAAGTCAGAACATACCCGTGTGAGGAGGGTCAGCCATGTTCACGCAAAACACCTCGGTCTTGACGAAACCATCCTTTTCTGCCAGGAAAATTGCTTTATAACAGAATACCAGCCCACGGGAGATGGGATGTGCAGAAATCATCCTTCACAGCCATGCCAAAGAGCTGCTGCTGCAGCGAGCTGACCATCCGGTACCAGGGCCTCGCTGCTCTGAAGGCGTGCTGGCAGATCACCCCAATTCCCCAAAGTTTACCTTGGCTCTCAAAGACCTTCCATGCAAGTCATGTGTTTCTGAGCTGACATTTAGAATGTTGGGATATTCTGGCTGGCTGCAGAGTTCTTCTCTAATTACGTTCCAGTGTGTTGCTTGTCATGAACTCATTGCTAGCCTGATCCAGTGTGGGCAGATTGTGTCATATTTTGTCCGCAAACACTTTAATATTGGACCTCCTTCTTGTCAGAGGCTTACCCCAGGAGGGCTTCAGACAAGAAGGACTTTTTCCAGTTTTCAGGACTTGCAATGACTTCATCGTGTTTTCTCAGTGCAGATCAGAAGTTTAATGGCAAATAAACCAAAAGAAGTATTAATCAAAAGATTAGGTTTGCAGGGAATGTGAAAAAGCAGTGATCTGGGAAAACAAGGTATAAGGAGACATGAGAATATCAGTTCAATAGCACAAGCATTAAAAGAAACCCACAAAAAAGCCCCCAAACAGCAGAAAATATGAAGAATTCCCACTGCTACTCACACAAAGTTTGGTTTACTCTTTTTTTAATCTTTTTAAGACCTATATTTTGATTTTAAACCCCCTGCCATGAGAACAGGTCAATGTGCTCCATGCCCAGGAGGAACCAGCCAGGCTTTGGACGTGCTCCCTTTGAATGAACCATCAACCTTGTTCTGGGAGCTGCTGAACAAACTCCCTTGGCTCTGCTGGGCACAAGGCAGGAGAGGAGCTGCAACACAGTGGGTTGTATCTGCAACTGGGTGAGATACATCCAGGTGATGATTTGGGCTGGAAAATGAGGACTAGTATAATTTGCTCGCAATGAGCAGAAATGATCACCCATCCCAGACCAGCACATGGGGCTTTCATCCCAGCCATTAGCAAAGTGGGGTTTAACAATGCTCTTGCTTCTGCTCAGTCTGAAGACTACACAAACAGCCTCAGAAAGCTATGAGAAGTCAAGGGGACCTGTGCAATGCTAAGATCAGCCCCAGAAGGAGTTGTTCTGCTGCTCCCTCTTAATTATGATGCTCGTGAGTGACAACAGAGTAAGAGCAAGAACTTCTTTTCTCTCCCCAGTCATCTCTTTACCATTTATCTCCCAACAGTTCTTTTTAATTATGCAATTACAGTGTGTACAAAGCTTTCTGTGAGCTTTAGTGGATAATTAAAACAGATGGTGAGCTTAATGGGACCAACTCTTTTTTCTTCTTCTAATTAATGTGTTAACAGTTTATGGGCCAGCCTCTGGAAATCTGTTATTCAGCAGCTCTGTGGGTCTACAAGCTGTCCTTGTGTACACAGCCCTGACACACACATAGATATACATGCATGCAGATGCTGTCCCAAACATGGTGATCCCAAGCAGGTCTCCACAGACTTCATGAGTCACCTCCGCAGTGGCATGTACGTCATTGGTAAGACACAAGCACCGTTGAGGTGATGCTGGGTGGATGCAGGTCTTCCAGGCATGCACTGACCGCTTGCAGGACCAGGACACACAAGCATCTCCCAAGATGACATTCATCTCAGGTCTCTGCTGGAAGTGATGGTGAAGGAGGAAGAGGAGGCAGGCACACAGATGAGTCCAGGGCACATTCCCCTCCACCTCCAACCTGTGGGCAGAAAGGGGGATGCAAAACGCTCTTGTGGTCAGGGTATGGAGACCAGCAGTGATTGAGGAGCAGCAAAGGAGCTGAGGAAGCCAGTACAGAGGGCCAGCCCTCCAAGGTGGAAAAGCAGGGAGGGAAGGAGGCAGGCTAGGTTTTGTCAGAGGCTGAAGTGACGCACCAGCATCCTAACACTGTTTCATGACATATGACCAACCACAGCCTCCAAAGTGACACCAGGCACTTTCGACACAGTGTGAATCTTTTGAGGCCAAGCAAAGCTGCAGATCTCCTGTTTCCTGGAGGAGCATCCCAATGCTGGTGACAGGTATCGGGGTGGACAAGGTGATTCCCCAAACAGCATGTATGTAACTTGCTGAGCTCCCCACCGCAGGATGCTGAAGGTGCCAGTGAAACATGAGCTCAAGAGGATACGGGCAGAGTTCATGGGATAGAAATCCATGGCATTGCGAAGTTCACAAAAGCCCCATCAGGAAGCCCTTGAGCTGGCCATGTAAGATGGCGTACCCAGTGCTGAATGGCTCTCATGAAGCATTGTCAGTGGGAGAGGATGGGATGGGAGGACTAACTTCAACAGAACAATGCAGTCAAAAGTACAAAGCCTATGAGAAACATTTGGTGAGCTGCTTTCAAGCCTGTGGGTTGCTGGCAGGCATGTTGCAGAAGTGGCTAGCCTGATGAACTGATAACTTTTTGTACACTGGCCCTGGTTACGGTAACAAACAAGGCACAGGGCATAACTGGAGGGGAATCCCATCCAGCCCACCATTGGAGTGGGGATAAATCCCAGCCAAGGCACTGGCCATGCCTTAGGCTCAGTTGGGACACTGGGATTAGCCTCTTGAAAGAGCAGCATTTCATGGGAACAATCACCAAACAAAAAGGGCCACTTGATGCCATTTAACAAGAAAACCCCCTTACTGATGTTTGCTTTGCCCAAGCCCTGATGGCCTTCCAGGCAGTGCGTGCTGAGTGATCCTCCCTGCTGTGGGGAAGGGGATGTCTCTTACCCACCAGGCAGCACACAAAGCTGTTGCTGCCAAAAGCGTGGCTACAGGATGAGCACAGCTGGTCCCAGCAAGCTGGCAAGCTGAAATAATAATTCCCTGATCAAGGGGGAAAAGAATGTGTGTTATTTCTGAGAGCACTGGGGTTTTATTTGCTTTAGATCTCATGCTTTTCCACAAAGCAGCTCTGCAGCCTCACAGAGAGACACAGAGGTGCAAGGTGCTGTGCAAAGTTAAGGATGAGCCTTGTTCAAGGATGCACTGTCCCCTGTGTGCGGAGGGCAGATGAGGCCGGAGGGGATGGGGACATGCACTGATGCTGCAGTCTGGCGTGGGTTCCTCTGCACATCTGCAGCCCAGCTGCTGGACTATGGCTCGGCATTCCTCAGCTTTTCCAGCTCGCTTTACAGTGACGCTGAAAAATGTTAATGGCAGGGAGAGGGACACCTCGGCAGCCGCATCCTGGCACCAGGAGCAGCTCTGCATGGCACTGGAGGCATTTGGAGGTTGGGGGAATGAACCCTATTGAGCCCTTTCTGAGCCAGACCACAGGGATGTACTCACCCTTGCCAAGCATGCTGTCCCCAGCGAGGGTCACACAGTCAGGCCAGTATTAATCACCTTGTGAGGAGCCCTGTCCCCTATTTGGGCTGCCCTATCTCCCTTCGTGCTCCTCTCTGACCAGGGCTCACAGGAGGACCACACACTTCCCAGCCCTTCCATTGCAAAAGGAGCTCGTTGCTACAACAGAAATTGCAAAAACCATGGAAACTGCTTGTCTCAGCCAACCCCAAACTTAACTGTATACACAGCATAAAATTTAGTTGCTTTAAATTTGCATTTTTTGGCTCAACTCTCCTGGCCACATCCTGAGCCCGAATGGATTGAATTACTGAGCACAAAATAAATTCCATCTGAGCAGGCTGCGGCCCCTGCCTCCCCAAACAAAGGCCGAGGTGTTTGCTTTGCCTTTTGCCTTTTTTTTTTCTTTTTTCCCTTTTTTTTTTTTTTATCTTCTGGAAGAAAATGGGCTAATTTTGTCCATGTGGAGGAAGAGAGCTTGAGGCACTGGGAGAACCATGTTAGCCATGATTCCCTGACATCAGCCACCTTCCCTGCAGCTCCATGGCAGCGACTGAAAGTGAGCAGTGCCATAGTGGAGTCAAAGGAAAGCTGGAGTGAACAGCACCATGCCATTGCCTTTGGATCAGCCCCGAGGACCACGGTGCTACTAGCTCCAGCATCCTGGCAGATACCATCTCATGGGCAGTGCCACCTCCCTTTGTCCTGGGACCCCCTCTCCTCCTTTGGAGCAGGGACCACATGCCAGGCTCTGCACAAAGACAGAGGGAAGGAGGACTCCAGGTCTTTGAGAAGGTGGGTAGCAGGAGACAGGGCTGTCTGTGCGCTCCCTCCTTTTATCCTTAAATTAGGCAGGAGAGTGAGGAGGAAGGAGGAGGGAGAGGGAAGTAGAAAGCGTTGGCAGAAGAGCTGGAGGGGAGCTGCAGACACCCACAGAGCACCAGCATCCTCTGCCAGCCGTGGGGGTGTGCGAGCAGCCAAACCTTCCTCCCCCATACCCCTGCCACCACAGCACGGGGTGAGCGCAGAGGAAGAAGCCGTAGGGAAGCCGCCAGGGCCCCTCACCGCTGCCTCCGGCCCGCGGCCGCCGCGGAGGGCGTCTCTGCGTGCGGGCGTAGGAAGCGGCTCAGCCTGCTCTGCCTGTCCCTGCCCTGCTGCCAGCGGCACCGCTCCTGTCCCGCAGCCGCTCTGCCCCGCAGACGGCGCTCCCCGGCCCCACGGCGCTGGAGCGGGGCAGTCCTTTGGCTTGCAGACCCACTCCTCGGTCCCTTCCGTGGAGGACATCTACTCCGCTGGGTCTCATCTCAAGGGGCCACAAGAGCCCCTGGTCCATGCTCCAGTGAGCCCACCAGGAGGGCTGACCTCAAAACCATCTTTAACAGGAGGGACCCCTAAAAAAAGCTTTAGATAATGCTCCAGCTCTCAGCACACAGCCCAGCCACACGTCAACCACCCCTAGAGAAGTGCTATGGGAAAGGAGTTTCTGGAAAGTTTTCCTTGAGCCATAATTTGCTTCAAGCAACAAAACCACTTTATTTGCCCAATTAATTCTCCACTGGTGGGTTGTGCACCCTTAGAGAGTCTGGACAAGGTGAAGACGACAGCCAGGAGGGAAAGCCGGAGCACATGAACCACTCCACCGCCTGTACAACAGTTCCTCGAGGACATTGTGGCTTATTTATTGACCTTATTATTGCAGTCTTTTTTGGAGAAAACCAGAAAAGCAGGACGGGGTTACCACTGACACCCTCACTACGGGGTTAGTGCATTGGATTGGACAGAACCTGGATAAAGGCTGGGGCAGCCATGGTTTGCTGTCACCACTGCAAAGGGCTGTCACCTGCTCCTGTGCCAGACCCATCGCACAGCTTCTCCAGTGGGCTGGGAATAATGGGATGGTAGTCAAGGACATAGGGATGGTCTGTGAGTCATCACATCCTATTTTGCACACTAGCAGGGCAAGCATCTCCTCAAAGATAGTCTTACCCAAAAGCAATGGATGCGCTGGAGCACAAACAGTCCTTCTGTTTGTGATGCCCCTCTTCAGGTGGGCTGAACAATCCTAAGTCTCTTGCACATCAAGGTGTAACATCCTTGGTGCTGGGGCTGGAGTGACCTCTTCCTCACACCTTCTTAGATTTCACATTTAATAATGATTTACTAATCACTTAATAATGATTCACACACACTCCGTGGAGCAATAATTCCCCAGTTCCTTTATCGGAAACCACATCTGGCCAGGAAAGCTTGGCATGGCTGCTGCTTTGATCTCAGCCCTCTGCAGCTCCCGTGCACCAACGCTCACTGCATCACGTGCGCCAAAGCCAGGTCACGCTTCCCCATCTTGCCATGGAGTACCTGTGATCAGTTCCCCTTCGGATACTGTCTTTTCCCAAAGTGTTGTACAGGGAAGACATCATCATTTCCACTGAATGATGGTGCCAGGGGGGTTTCCTGCAGCCAGGCTGCTCTGGCCCCTCTGCAGTGAGCAGGTACAGACTGAAGAGGATGTCTGGGGTGGGGGGAAATGAAAATAAAATAAAATAAAATAAAATAAAATAAAATAAAATAAAATAAAATAAAATAAAATAAAATAAAATAAAATAAAATCACATGGGGTCCCCTCCTCTTCCTAAACCATTGAGTCTGCTTCTTGCACTGAGCAGTCACTCAGAAAGTGGGAACCTGTCTTTCAAACATCAGCAGAGCTGTTATTGCAGTAAATGAGTTTTTAAACAAGGATGAGAAAAACAACCAAAACCAAGCCCCAGCTCTCCAGCTTGTCATAGAAAGAAGTAAACCAGCTACTTGCTGTGAGCTGTGGCCACCATCCCAGGCCTGCCTTGAGCCCACACCCAGCTCTGCTGAGGTGCAGCACACCACCAGTAACCCCAGCTCTCACACAGGTCTTGCTGCCATAGGACCCCATCCCCAAAATCTGCTTGCCCCGTGCCTGGTGTTCTGTGGGGCTGGCATGGGGTGAGCGGGCTGCTTGGGGCAAGCTCTGGTTTGGCAGCAGGATGGGTGCATCCTCTATGGAAATAGATGGAGGAAGAGGGACCTCCTTAGCAGAGAGTGTTTCCAAAAACATAAGCCCAAATATCCATTGTCACCTGATTCCAACTGATTCTGAATCTGAATTGATTCTGAACTGATTCCAACAGCTGGCTTGGGCCAAACCAGAAAAGTTCATCCTCACCTTTCCCAAGAGCATCCCACCCATTAGGAAATGGGGCACTTACCTATGGGGGGAGATGGTCTGGAGCCTCCACTGGCCCCCATGGCCCCAGGACACAGTTGTTGCCCTTAGTGCATAGCTTTTTTCCAGTGACAGCAGCTGACATAGCATGAGGTGGGGATGCACCATGGGTGTCCGGGAGCTGGGAAGCTACAGAGAGATCTGCCAGGCCCACAGGGAGGGAGAAGCACGGCTGCAGACAGATTATTTGCAGACAAAAAGCATGCAGGATCCGGCCTGACCCCTCATCACACTTGTCTGGGGAGCAATGTGCATGTTAAAAGAATCCCTTCAAAGAGACTGGTGAAGAGAGAGCACTGCAGTATTGATGAGCCAAGCTGGCATGGCCATTGATCTTGATGCGTTTAGGGAGGACACACAGCAGCCTGGCATCATCATACACAAACACATCCCTCTTGCCACTGCCTCACACTGGGCTGCGAGAGCTCCCCATCCCAGGACAAGCCAGAGATCCCTTCATCTGAGCCCAAGGGTGGTACAGTTCTTGCCCCACCAATCTGGCTCTGCCTCTCTAAAGCATGGAGACTTGCCTTGTGCTCTTAGGGCCTTGCAAACTGAGGCATAAACAAGAGACAAGGGAAGAATTTGATGCTGCAGGGAGATAACAATTAAAATTGGGGGGAGGAAAAGGGGAAAGGAAAGGCTTGAACAGAGCTTCAAATGAGATTTCAGCTCTGCCTCTTCTGGGCTTTTCCAAGCAACAGCAGGGGAATCCCCCATGTCCTCGTCTTTACATCTCCGCTGCTCCCAGGCCAGGTCAACCTTTGCTCCTGCAGAGCATCCTAACACCAGCAGGCTCCCACTGCTCCTGGCCTGGAGCAGCCCTTTGCTGTCCTCCAGGATTCTTGCCCCGATACAGATCAGAGGATTTTTAAGACTCTGGTGTGAGACTTGCTGCATCCTGCTTGCAGACTGGCCTGGCTCTGCTCCCCTCCCTGGGCCATACAGGTAAATCAGATGGGCTTAGGATGACCCCCAGGCCTCCCTGCAGATAAGCCAGGGTCTGGCAGGGTGAGTGGCGCCCAGCCCCGCACCTCCTGGGCAGGAGCTTGGAATATAGGAGCTGCTCCTGGAGAAGGAGTGGGCTGGATGCAGGGTCTGCTGCCGCCTGCCTCCTCCTCGCCCCCAGGTCAGCGCAGCCTGGTCCATGCCAAACCCCTGTGTCCTGCAGGGAGGCTGCTTTCCCAATCCCCTTTGCATTCCTGCCCAGCACATCTCCTAAACAGCTCAGCCTCGGAGAGGTGGCACGCTGGAAGAGCTGTGGGTCCCCAGGCAAGGTCTGTGGGCTCAGAAGGACACCAGCCACCCCCCCAAGACCACATGCAGGACCTGATCCAGCACTGGCAGAGATGCTCCTCACCCTGTTCACTGCAGCAAGTACGAACTCTCTGCACCGAAAAATATTAGCAAAGTCACTGAAAACTTCATTGTATGTGAAGAATTTATCCTTGCAAAACACCAGGAAGCCCAAACCATCCTGTTGTGCCTGTTTTACAGGCAGAGAAAGGGCAGCTGAATGAATCCCCTTGGAGTCTGTAGTGGAATCTTCCTTCACTGGGCTCCTGTCCTTACCATGACCTCCTCTTTCTCAAAGCAAAGACTGCTCAGGCCCATGGGACCTCCCCATCCCACATGTCTGGGAGTACAAGGAGGCAAAGAGAACAGGATGAAAGGACAGAATGTTATTTTCAGGATCTCCTCAAAGATTGGATTGTCCTTTTTCTCCCTCTTTTTTCAAAGGCACATCTCCATCTCAGTTCTTTCAGAGCAAAACTGTGCCTGGTCCCTGTGCAGAGGGACCTGCACTGTAGGACACACCATGTCCCCCCCCAGCACCTCCCAGAGCTGCAGCCTCCCCAGTTAGCAGAGCAGTTGGTCTCTGTTCTGCTCTTTCCTCAACCTCTGACACTTGCACTTGTCAACCCTGGCAATGCAGATGGTGAACAACCAAAGCAGCGTCACCTGCAGCCACTCTGACAACGCTGACAGACCTGGAGCAGGGGGGACAGCCTAAACTGATAGGACAGCAGTGATTTACAGCCCAGCTCTCCAGCTGCTGCTACCCCCCAGCCCAAGGTGGCACTGCTGACAGGGGAGGAAAATTTATGGGATCAAAGCTGTTTCCTCCCACACCTTCGCTCTCCTGGAGGTGACACGGAGCTGTGCTTGCTGGTAACCCAGTCCCCAGCCAGCCAGTGTGGAGAGCATCCCCGGAGAGCATCCCCCACACACGGTGCTCATCACTCTCAAACTGGGAATGGAGGAGTACCGTGTCCTGGGCTGCGTGGGAAGGGAGAGCCCATCTCCTCTTACCCCCGCATTTATCCATCATTTCTAAGACAACTTCCCCAGGGCTAGTTGCAGTCCCTTCTATCTAATTATCCTTAGACTTGGAAAATGGCCCCCAAAGCCTGACAGTGCCAAACTTTTGGGTTTGGGAGCCTCCAGTGTCTGGTCTGGCTGCAGCAGATGGGACATTGCCCTGCCAGACTGTGCCTCCTGCCTCTGAGACCCCTGCTTGGCACTGCATTTTTAAGCAGAATGCTGTCTTAAATCACATCCAGCTGCAGAGGGAGATGGTGACGCATCACACACAGTTCAGATCATGGCCACGGTTTATCAGCTAAAAGCAGGGTGTTACATTCCCAGACAGGTTTGCTGCTCTGCTCTTCCCATGCCATGACTCTCCTCCTGGGCTGTATTTGAACCCCTCATCCAGGGCCATGAATTAAAGCAATGCACAAGCCAGGATAAGGGACTCAGAGAGGGATTTGCAATTCAGAGCAGCCCCAAGTCTGAATGAGACATCTGAGATGAGTGAATAGGAGAGGGCAAAAGCTGAGACACACCCAGTGAGCACCAAAATGAACACACCCTTGGATGCTCAACCAATTGGATGCGAAGAGGTGAGCACTCCATCAAAGCCTCATCCAGCCATGGGGCACCTCACTCATCCCCATGGTGGGTGCGGGTGCCCCATGGGATGCTGCAGAGCTGAGTGGGATGCACAAGGATGGGAGACCACCTCTGAGATCAAGCTCCAGCACTGTTGAGCAATCGTATGGGATGCTGAAGCACTTGGGTGGATGTGGGGGGTTAGCCAGCAGCACTTGCAAGCCAGAAAATCCTTCTGATTAAATAAGGGCCCAGAAGCTCCCTCTGACAGCACTTTTGGGGATTTACTGGTGAAGGACTTTGGGTACCCAGATGGGAAACGATTCCTATCAGGTGCTTCGTGCTCAGCCAGGAAGAAAATAATTGCCTGGCAAGAGTGAGCAGATGACACAGGACAAATTGACTTCAGAGATGAAGTACATGGGACAAGCTCTAATGAGGTGAGAAGGAGGTTAGAAGTATTGACTACCTCAAGCGTGAGGGAAATGACAAACAGACCCCCAGTGAGAGATGTGAGGCAAGTTTTCATCCAAATACCAGCAGAGATTGCTACAGCTTATGCTCCCCAGAGCCATATGAGCAATGAAAAGCTAGCCTTGAGCAGAAACCACAAACAGGAAAGAAGAGACAAGAATGAAGGCTCCAAAACCCAGAATTTGTGAGGGGTTTGGATGGGGATTTTTGTGAATCAGATGAAGAATAATAAATCACAGTACAGAAGTCTACCCCCATCAGCACTTTCTTGCACCACTATGACACTATGTTGTACCATGGGACAGCCCCAGGATGCAGAGCAGCTCTCAGAGGTGCTGGTGTCACCCTCTGCTAGGGCAGCTTTGGAGCTCAGCAGAGCACCAGCTCTGAAGTCACACAAGTGACCTGGAAAAGCAGCTGAACGCTGGTCCTGGGGAGCTTCAGAGGAGGCAACAGATGCTGAACCTTCCTGTGTGATAAATATTGCAGGAGAGCCTGGATTTTCTGTTGCAGATGTCTCTCCACAACCTGGGAGCAGGGCTCAGAGTGAAATAGTTCACATGTGGTTTGGAAATGGCCAAGGCACAGAGATGTGCAGGCAGGAGATGCTTCAAAGGCCAGGACTAGCACCCAGCAGAGACCAGCGAGGGGGCACTGGAGGAGTGGAGAAGGTGATTTGTGATTTCTCACAGGACAAGAACTAGGAAGCAGCTGGAGCAGTTATCAGGTGTCTGATTTAAAACCAACTGAAGGACAGACCCATCACTGAACTGTGGAATTTGCTGGGCAGGAAACTCTGGAGAACAAAAATGTTCATAAAGTCAGAAATAGAATAGACAGGCCCACAAGTGATTGCTCTACCAGTAGTTCAAGCATGAGATTCCTGGTGCAGCTTCTGCAGCCCGGGAGATCCTGATACCACTGACCCTGTCCATGGCCAGGCTGTGAACATGTGGGTCTCTTAGCTGTTTGCTGCATCCCTTGTTGCCAGAGAGCACTTACAGGGGCTTTTTGTCAGATGCATGACATGGTTAGCCTCAAACAAAAAGCCAGCTCTGTTGGTGATGGTGCTTTAAGGAAGACAAAGCTTTGGGAACAAGGTTGGAATGTGCTGATTTGCGACTATCGCAATAGGAAAGGGAGAACAGCAGTTGTCTCCGTCCCACCAGCTGGCAGGACACAGACTTTGACCAGCCTAAGATGGCCTGGAGTAGCATCACCCAAAGGAAGATTCCTTTATCTGGTTACAGATAACCTTATAACCTTATCTGATTACAGCAGCAGATGAGACTTTTCTTGCCAGCAAGGTTTGCTCTCAGCTGTCCTCCCAGGCAGAGAAAAACGTTCCTTGTAGCTGCTCAGAGGGATTGGGAAACACCTTGGTCTCCTGCCAGTCTTCCTGAGGAAGAGGATCACCGATCCAGGTCTGCACTGAGGATGCTCATTTCTGTACAAACAGAGGAAAAGATACCCGAGAGATTTCAGCAGGATGCACGTTTGTGCCAAATGCTTAGAAAAAAGCCCTAGAAACCAGGGCACGTGGATGTTTTGGCTGACCCCACCAACCAGGCAAGAACTTTCCAGTGAAGGACTGACGGCAGCAGAGCCAAGCCTCAATGCAGGAGGAGGGCTGAAAGCTGCCCAGCTGCCACTGTGCCAACCTGCTGCCAAGGTTTTCAGGCCAGGAGGGATTTTCTCTCATTTGGAGCCAAGCGATCGTGATATTGCATTGATAAATGGGGTTTGACCCAATGCCCACACACAAAGATAATGTGCTGGCAAAAGCCAGATTCGATGACTCTGCAGCACTCGTTCCAACACAATGCATCAACAAGTGTTGAATTTGGGGGAAAATTAAGGTCCAACACTGACAGTAATTGCTCTGCAACATTTATGAGGTCTGTTAACGCTATGCTGTACCAGCAGGTCTCTTTTTGGAGAAGGTGGTGAAACAAAGCCTGATGAGATAAGAGACAAGAGGAGAACAAGCTCAGTTGGTTCAACAGTTTCTTTCCAAAATAAGGAAATCTCCAAGTGTGATCTCTTTGACTCAATAAATAAATCAAAAAAAAAAAAAAAGCAATTCAGCACTCATCTGCTTCAAATGTACTCATTATTGACAGTGCTAATAACAAATGTAATTATTGAAAAGCTCCTATGCACATCAAGGTGGTGAAAACTGCAGATCCTGGCAACCCTTGAATATTCTTCTTCTACACCTGCCAGTAAATCAATTTAAAGTTCTCATCTTAGTGTATTAGAATTAATTATGTGCTTTTAGGCAGAGATTACTGGAAGAGGACAGTGATTCTGTGTTGCACAGGTCTGGCGAAAGGATTCTCCCATCCGCAGTGTCCATACCAGGAGGGTGATGTAGGGCTACACAGGCAGGGACCAGAGTACTGGGGAGCAGATTCGGCATCACTCTATGGCCACTTTGGCCCTGCAAGGTCTGAAGATGCTCCTGGGCTGTGCCCCACAAACAGGTCAATGAGCATCTCTTAACCACAGCAGGCATAGAATAGAGTATCTCAGTTGGAAGGCACCCACTGCCATCATCTAGTCCAACTGCGTGACCATTCATTTTAGTGCTGACCAAAAGTTAAAGCAAATTATTAGGGCATTGTCCAAATGCCTCTTCCACAACGTTAGGCTTGGGCATCAATCACCTCTCTAGGAAGCCTGCTGTTCAAGCACACACACAATTACAGCAGAAGTGCAGTCATTCCTGTCCAGAAAAAAGTCCATTCCTGGTGCACTTCAGACCCATGTCATGTGCTTTGGAGTTTTTGTTGGTTTTTTTGTGGGTTTTTTCTCCTCCCTCGTTTGGTGTTTGGATTTTTTTTAGCAATCAAGTTTGGAAAGTCACAGGAAATAAAAACAAGAAATTGCTGACAAGTGTCCCACTGTAATTGAGTGAGAACACAGAGCTCAGCTCTATAGCTTCCCAGAAATATGGTCCAGATGTGGCTCTCCACAGTGGCACAGCCAAGCCACAACCCCCAAAATGACTATCCCTAAGACTGGGAAACTTCCCGATCTCCCCCTCTTCCAGCCACACGCAGCAAGAGATGATGCCCCAAACAACACCCAGCCAAAGACTTGAGAAAACACAGGGTTGGCAGCAGAGCTTGGAGGAGCCCTACCAGTCCCTAGCATTGAAGGTCTGCAGCAGGAATATTGGAAGCAAACTCATTTGATCCACACAAAGCCCAGATTTCTTACCTATGCACATGACCAAGCTTGAAAATGATCTCCTACGGCTCACTTAAATCCTGACTGCCTGCAAACCATGGGAAATCAGGAACACACATGGGTTTTGCAGCAATCTTCTGCTGCAGTCATCGTCAGGTCTGAGTGTTGGCTCAGCCCCACTGTCACCTGCCCTACTGCAGGAGCAGCTCTCAGGGCTGGCCATGCTCAGCTGTCCTTCCCCAGGACATAGCTAGGGAAGGGGCAACACTGCACACACCACACTGGGATGGGAGCACGCAACAACAGCAGCCACGCACACAGCAAAGGAGTGTGATTGCAGGTACATCAGCATGTGCATGGGGAAAGCCCAGCACAGCTAAAAGCAGCACGAGGGTCAATAATGGCTCCAGTGAGTCTGTCTTCAGCTTTTCCATGCCAGAAAGTTTTGCCCTTACAGTACCTCCAGGCTATCCATTTATACAAGACCTTGTTCTCCATCCATCATGTTTGTAAAGGTAGCGATGAGCACCAATGAGTCTGGGGGTGGACAGACCACAGCTGGGATATTTGGACATCATTGCTGTATTTTATTTATGGTCAAATACTCAGTATACACTAACTAGAAGTGTTCAGTGGCCCACCTAGCTCACACCCTCAGTGCCTGACACCCTTTAGGGTAGTTGCAATAGCACAGCGAGTCTGCAGTGATTCCTCAGCTCCTAGTGACAACAGCAAGAAGCTCAGAAGCAGTAACAGTCTGACATGGGGGAGCAGAGTGCTTAAGACTTAAAAAAACCCCAAACAAGACCCAAACCACTCCAGTTGTTTCGATTGGGCTGCAATCTTCCAATCCAGCTATTGAGTGCAATGTCAAGACGCATCGAGCAATTAGCCCATCTCTCTGGAGCACAGGCACCAACACAGAGAGCAAAGACTCACCAGGCAGAGGAGTGCACAGGGCTGTTTGATTACCCTGGGAGAAGAGCCAAGCAGAAAACACCGCCTGCAGAAGCGAGAAGTGTATTTTGGTTACGACTCCCAGCACGAAGCCTGTTAGATCTGAGTTATCTTTCCAGCCCTGTCACAGGTGCCTTGTGAAACCTTGGGTATGCCACTTTGTTTGCTTAGAATCATAAAACGGGTTGGGTTGGAAAGGACCTTGAAATGTCATCTGGTTCCAACCCCTCTGCAATGACGAGGGACATCTTCAACAGTCCCCTGTCCAGCCTGGCCTTGAACACTTCCAGGGATGCAATATCTACCCTGGTTCTCGGGGCAGCCTGTGCCAGTGTTTCACCACCCTCAGCATAATTATTTTTCCCTTATATCTTGTCTGAGTCTCTCCTCTTTTAGTTTAAGACCATTACCCCTTGTCCTATCTCTACAGCAGATACCTCTTCCCTTCCCTAGGTGGGGCAGCCATCTCCTGCTTGCTCAGTTTTCCCCAGGCACCAATTCACACCACCTTTGCAACAGGTTCCCTCCTAGCAGAGCAGCTGAGCTGGAAGCAGCAGCAGCAAAGCCAACGTAACCCTCCCTGTTCTGAGGCTGAGGAAACAAAAATGATGGGGACACTGAGAAGCCCTGCATTCCTTCCAGCTGAGTCTTGGCTGCCCTTAGAGGTCAGAACAAGCCCACCAGGCAAGCTGTGGTCTGCCATGGGGAGAGCTAGAGATCCATACAGAAATGGGGAAATGAATGCACCATCCCCAAACCACAGCCTGTGTTTTCTTCTCCAATATCAAACATGAAGGACATAACCCTGGGGTTAGGGGAAAAATCTCCCTCCCCTCGGCTGGAAACAGCCTGTGAAAACCAGATGGCTGACCAGTGAAGCCGGGCTGGTTCTCCAAACACCATCAGGTTGATGCAAATCACACGTTTTTGGCAGATGGTCCTTATACCAAGAATACTTGCCCAGCCTTGCCCTACCCATGTGTTTCCTGCAGACAGGTTGGTCTGCTCATCCACAAGCCCCATGACAGCCCATGGGGTACCTGAAACATGGCAGCTTCAGCTGTGGATTTCTAAGGCAGTTCTTTCATCCTTTACAGGGCATAAGGAGACCCACTCTGGGAGAAGAACTGACTGAAACCAGCAGACGTGCTTGTGTTGAGTTGGCAGCAAACCCATGTCCTGTCAGCCAGGCATGCACTGCAGCCCTCCTGCCTCCCTGGCCAGCCGGTGATGGCCCAGCATTGCAGCTCTGCTCTGACTGCATGGACACCACACGTGTGTATTCCTTATATCTTAAAAGGCCACTAAAATGGGCCAGTGGACGCCTCTCCCATGCATCCAGGAAGAGCTGAGTTTCACTTCAGTGAAATTCCTGGTGAGATGTGCCCCAGCAGTGATGCAGACACTTGGGTGCTGTGATTCCCCATCACAAGTCCCTGGCCATTGGAGGCTGCACAGGGCAGGGGACAGTTTGCACCTTCCCACTTAAATGCAGCAGGGCTGGGAGGCAAAGTGGGAGTGCTGGGACACTGCCTGGGCCACAAAACACGTCTGCTGCTCTTTGTCCGTCTGCTGTGGCAGAGCACTTAATGCAAAGCACCAGGCTTTGGGCACACCAGGTCTCTGGGATGGGTGATGGTTGCTCCTGAAAGCACAATACCAGGATAACCCGGGCCATCTGACCCACCAGCTTAGACAAGGGAATCCCAATATATCCAGTTTTAATTTAGGCACCCATTCCTCTCTGCCTGCCCTGACAGGTAAGGGGGTGCCTGTTTGTTTTGCTTCCAAAGCTTAAATTACATCTTTCTCCTGGAAGACCTGCAGCTCTTAGCTAAGTATATTGAAGTTCCCAAATGAAGAGTGAGGTCTGTGAGTAAAATAGTCTCTTTCACAGCTAAGTCCCTTCCCTGCAATGCTCCACATAGTTCCCAGGGCCTCTTTCTATGGTCTTCGTCCAAGAAAAACCTCCTGTCACCATTATTCCCTTCGCTGGGAAGCGTTATTCTAACCAGGAGACCTACTTCCCTGTACAGCAGAGATTTACTCCCCATATTCCCCAAGAGCGATTATCTCCAGTTGCTATTATTCCCTTATCAATAATTCACCGTGCAGCCGCACTCCAGATCGCGCCTGTGCTGCCTGCTTAGTTTCTAAGCTCACTACTGACTGGAAGTGCAGCCGTGAGTAATCGCATCTCCTCTGATATTGCTTACGCTCTCAGCGAAGCAGAACAAGTAACTCGCGCTGCAAATGAGTCATGTCCTCTGGAAGCTTCTCGTTTTAGCATCCCATCGAGGAGAGCAGCTCTGCAGAAGCACCTGCTAAGGACTGCAAGCCCTTGGCATTTAAATAAATAAATGGGAGATAATTAAACTCCATATTTCAGTTTTACAGGAGGAGTTCATTTAAAGGGACTCTTTCTGCCTTCCAGAAAATCCAATACAATTAAATGATTAAAACAGAAAAGCAGACATAAAACCCAAGGAGGAGAGGCCAGACAAGCCATTGTGAATACAGATCGCACGCTGAAGTCTTGATCGAGACTCACTCACTCCCCCGTTAGAAGTACAAGCTTGTTGCTGTTCTCATTTATCTCTCACAGAATAACAACTGCGATGCACAAAGCTCAAGACTAAAACAGCACAATTTCTTAGCAAGATCCCATTTGACTCATTCATCCTGTACACACACAATACACATGCAGAAATGCCTCATTTCCCACTGAAGGGATAGATGATCGTCAGCATATGGGATGCGATCTCAGCACACGGGATGCGATCTCAGCACACAAGCCTGCCATCTCTGATTAAAACCTAACCATTAGAGTGATTTATGCTTCTGAAGATGCACAAGTGTCCTTTGTGACTAAATTAGGCACCGGGTGAGAGATGAAAGATGATCTACCCCTTTTCCCAGTTGTCACTGGGAAGCTCCACGGCCACAGCTTGGTTGAACCATCTCGGATGTCTGAGACATCTGCTCAGTCCTTGACTAAACCTTTAATCTTGCAGGCTGCTTTTCTTCGAAACACCCTACCAGAGAACCAGGCCAAACAGCAGTGGAGTGCTCCTCTATCCATCTAGGTGGTTCTGTTTCCCATGGATTTATTGGCATGTCTCTCCCCAGATGTGACTCGTTTTTCTCCATTTACCTGCATGGTTCAACACATTGCTTCACAAATCCTTCCTCAGCAGAGTGGGAAGCGTCCCGCTGTGGGACAGCAGGATGCTCTCCAGGATGGTTTGAGCAAAGCAGAGGGCAACGATAGAACTATGGCAGTTTGAAGAAGACTTCTTGAGGGCAATTCTGCGTTGTATGACCAGCGTCATCAGCACAAATAGCTAAAGCTGAAAATACAAAACTGCAGAGGTTGGCTTTTCAACTTCCCAGGCCGATTTACCTGCCTCTGAGCATCTCCAATACCAGTCTGCAATACCTCATCCACAGCAGCGAGGAGAGCCTGGGAAGACTGCTCTGCGGTGAGGCAGCCGGGTGTCAACATCAGCCTTGGGGATGGCATGGCCATCATCAGAGATGGGTTGTGTTAGAGACATCAGACCTCTGGAGCCAGGCTTTTGTTCCTTTGGATAACAACTGGGTCCAGAGCCCCATGGGGGCTCTTGGGCAACAGCAAAGCAAAGCCTCTGCACCCCCAGGCCTGCGGATAACCCGTCCTCATGCAAAGCTGTGACTCACGCCTGTGCAAGCGCACATGCAGCCCTGGGCACCAACGCTATTAGTCTGTGCTTGAACCCCTTCCTATTGCTTGTAGCTGGGTGAAATTAAATAGAAAAGAAATTCAATTAAGAAGGTCTTGTCTAACGCTGAGGGATCTTTGGAGTCACTCTTTGGAGCTGTTAACAGGTCTGACGGGATTAGCAGCCCCTGGCTCCCTCTCTCTCCAGCCATCAGCTGGGGAAGCCTGTGGCTGCAGCAGGCTGAGCTCTATTGGGGATTTGCGGCTGGTGCAGCTGTGGCCACCCCAGCCTCCAAAATGGGACTTTGCTGCCCAGCTGTTTTCTGGAGCCACCGAAACTCAGTATTTCACAGCAAAAAGAGCTGTCTTCCCCTGGGAAGTGAGCAGCCACCAGGTTACAGACCCTGACATGGAACTACCCTCAGAAGGCTGAGCATCCAGAGAGGCTGCTGTCACTAACCTCGGCTGGAGAGGCTGCCACAGCAGAACCTCTCACTCTGACACGGAGGAAGGCACAGGTCTGGGCAAGTGGGCTCTTCACAGGCAGTGCTGTCCCAGGCTTTGCAGCAGCCTGGGGAACAGAAGAACAGTGCACAGAGGAGACCTCTGTCCATGCACCAACCAGGGACGAGGTGCTGAGTCTCCACGAGCCCCATCACAAAGGTGCCATAGGAAGACAGGATGTGAGATGTCAAGGGCTTACACCAATCCATGGTAACATCCAGGTGGGAATAGCTTCTGTTCCCTCCCAGTGGTCTGCCAGCTTTTCACGTCCCCAGTATGCTTTTTGTGCTCAGAAGCATGGGGCATTAAAATGCCTACCAGACAGCTGGCTGCAGAAGCTTTGCTTCAGTCTCCATTTATCCAGCGATTCGGACATGGTAAGACAGGCTAATATAGAGGGAGACGATGCGGTACCTAATACCCTGCAGAAGATGACAGTAGTTTCAAACTAATGGACAACACTAAAGCCAGCGTGACCAAAGTGATGAATCAGAGCTGTGCAGCTTTAGGGGAACAGAGAAGGGGGGGAATAAAATCAAGGCTTATAGCTTTTAGCCCCAGCTCTCAAAGGAAAGGCAGTGTCCTTCTTGGGAAGGCTGAGCCCCCAGGTGCTCCCTGCTTCCAGTCCCACGGGACAGATGGGGACCCCCTGCCCCTGGAGCCCTGTCCCCACGCACAAGCCATCACTCACAGTGTGTGCAAGTGCTCCGCTAATCACACCACCCCTGCAGAGCTTCTAACCTGCAAAGCAGTTTCCTTCAGGGGATCAGTGATGCCTTATCACCATCCAGGCTCAGACTTACAAATGGCAAAAGGGATAATTAAAGCTGAGCTGTTAAAAAACCCTCCCTGCAGACTCCCTCCTTCTGAAAGGCACAGTGAAACAGCAGGGGATCCTGCTTCCTCGGGCTCCAGAGTCCTCCTTGCAAAGAAGTTCAACAGTAATTTCTGCCATCCCCAGTGTCACTAGCAAACCCAGCTCCTGTATCTGGCATCCACAGAGCAGCATCTCTTTAGCCCTTGGGTAGCAGGCAGGGCAGGAGGAGGGGCGAGAATGTCAGAGGTGGAAGTAGAAAGGCAAAATATTGTTTGCCAACCTTTGGGCTGGAGAGAGTACACAACAGCATTCAGCATCAAGCACTAGAGCACCCACCATGCGCTCCATCCTTTGCCGACAGCCTGCAGTCAAACCTGGCAAAGCTCCGTGTGGTGAGCAGCCCTGGCAAAGCCCCGGGGGCTGCTCCTGCTCCATCTTTCTCTCAGCCACCCAACTACACAGCAGATAAATCCCAGAGCACCTACAACAGCCTTCATCTATCCGTGAGCATGGCAGAGCCCCCGTGCCTCTGCACAGCCCTCAGGTTGAGGACGAAGCAGTGCAAGCACGAGATCCACACCACTGTTCATATCCTGTAACATCCATGACAGGGGCAGGGACCACCTGGAAAAGGCAACAGAGAGGGGCAGCCCTTAGCACAGATGGGGCAATACCTACCGCAATGCCCATCAGCCCTAGCAGCCTTGGAAGTGGTGTCCCACATCAGTGTGGGATGCGGTGGGTGCAGGTGGGGAGCAGTGGGTTGGGGCCCTGAGCACAGGAGCAGGGAGGAGTGGTACCCTCTACCCTGCATGGGGGCCCTGTAGGCTGTGACTCACCATGGCACAGGAGAGCTGGCAGCGCTGCCAGACAGGGGCAAAGAACCTAAAGCATCCCAGAATTTGCCTGTGCCTCCTCTCAGTCCTTTAAAAAATAATAACCAAACAAACTAAAAACTAAACCAAAACCCAAACCCAAACCTCAGTTAAATCCACCTGAAAACATACAGAACCTGAACTGATACCATTTAAAACCACCAACCACCTCTCCTAAGCACAGTTCCCATCCCAGGGAGGGAGAAGTGCCAGAAATCAACTCGAAACTGCAGTTGATTCTCTGTGGAAGGGATTCAGCTGCTTTGCTGATAAGCAGCAAATCTCTAAACTGGAGAGGTAGATCATTAAGGGGAAATGTTTAGAGAAATCAAATCCTTTTTCCTGCTTCTTATGCTAACAGAGAAAACCAAGCTGATTTACAGGAGGACAACATTTAGCAAAACCTAATTCAAAGCCCCCATCTGTTCTCATTCTCATGCTGAGTTTGTCAAAAATCAGCTTTCCTTCAACCAGCACCCACACCACTTTTAACCATAAGAGGCCAATTCTGGAAAGATTTGTAAATAAACCACTTCTGCAAATCCAGCCAGAAAAAACAGTCAGGGGAAGGGCTTGATTAATAGGAATACATGTTGGGATTGAAGGGATTGAGGAGAGACAGCAAAGGAAATATGGGGAGAGGGAATGACTAATCAGTGCAGCTGGCAAAATAACCCAGAGGCCAGTGAAGGGTTAATGACACTAGAATGGGGAAATCTCCAAAACGGGATCCTGCATCTGTGCCTGCACAGCAGTTGCTGCTCCTGGATGAAGCGGGATCTGGAAACAGCTCCGTGCCGGAGCCACTCTGCCTGCCGGTACCAGCAAGCTCCCCCGCAGCCCCAAAGGTGCTAGAAAAATCTCCTAAAACGTGTCTTTTTGTTCCTCATGGGAAGCGGTGCTGAGCTGGTTTGTTATATTGCTCAACCGATGCACCATTACTGGAGCAAACAGATTATCAATATGTAAGCAAAACACACTAAGGGGCAGGTCTTATCTCAAAACTTGGTAATTATGGGTTTAAGTAACAAGGCTATGTTCCCATACTCTTCTTTAGGGGCAGGATTATTCTGTATGCTCCTTATCCTAAACTGGTCAATTTAAACTGTGCATGCATTTCCTGCAGTACTTTCAGCAGTGGGGTTTACACTTTCCAGCCCCATGGATCACACCCACCTTTGGCACAGGCCAGGCATGATCCAGTTGATGTGCTCCCGCAGGACATGCACAGCAGAACCCTGCCTCGCTGGCAGGGATACTGCTGGGACATGCACACCAGGTGTAGGCACGGAGCCGATTTGGCTTAAGGCATCACAGCAAACAGAGGGGGAAAACCCTGACATTGGCTGCCCCGAAGACAAAACTGGGTTTTGTCCTCATTCACGGGGCAGAACAGCCACACAGCTGCAGCAGGAGCCCTGGGGCAGGGCTGGGGCTCCGCTCACCATCTGCCCCTTTCCAGGGGCTTTCTTCCCTTCCGAGCCCTGCACCGCTGGCAGATGGAGAGCCCCAGTGAGCGGCACGCACACATGAGCCCAGCTCTGTCCATAGCAGCCAAAACATTGTTCCTGCCCTGGGGTTCCCCTATTGCCTGCCCTGCGGAGCCAGGAGCCCAGCTATGGCACCAACCACCTTTGCTGCTGCCAGCCACCACCTTCCCAGGCTCCCTTCTCCACTGGCTCCATCTCCTTGGCCAAGCACAATATACAGTGGAAGAAGAAGCAAGGAGCACAACAGGAGCCAGGCAAGGCAAACAGCAACAGCTTTTCAGGATACACATGCTTGCATATAACCTGCCATTGAAGACAGCGTGTTCTGACCAGCCATGAGACATGCCTCAACTCTGGGGATGTTCGTGAGGGCGCTGCGGCTCAACTGCCTATGAAGGAGCAGATGCCCCCAGTGAAACACTGACCCACAGGGGATGTGACGCAAAGGCTGGGTACATACAGCTCACATACGTGACACCTTCTTCTGGAAGAGAAAGTCTTGCATGAAAACAGAACCAGCCCAGAGAGAGTTCACAGCCTCCTATAAATAAACAGGAGACAGAGTTTATTCTCTGCCTTATTCATTGTTTACTCCCAGGACTGGAAGTTCAAGTGATGACCCCAATCACCATAAAATAAATCCATCCATCGAAAGCACAAAGCAGGAGTTAGACATTTTCCTTTGCTATTGTTACCTCCAGCCAATCCCCGTCCAGCTGCGTGGTGACTTCCTGCTGCACCTCCTCTAGCTCAGTCTTAATTCTTCATTTCCTAATGTTCATTCATTCAGAAAGTTCTCACTGATCTGTAACCTGCATTTTCCATTTGTTGGGTCCATGCCATGCAGCTACATTACGGGCATCCAGAGCATAAAATAACACAGCTTACTCGTAAGTACGTATTGCTCCCATACCTATTGTCTCCTGTAGAGCAACTGAAAGGATTTACATTTCATGCTTTTGCCATCCTCTTTTAAGCCATGAAGTTACTTAAGGTCTCTCTGTAGAAGTGACATTTTCTCCAAGGGCAACACAGGTCCAAGCAATCTTTCTGTGATATCTCCATGTTGCCACCACATGGTCATCTGGCTCCGTTCACTTGCTCGCCTTTTGGCCACACAACTTCTTCCACAACTCTTGGGATTAAAGTTAGAGCAGTCCTTTGGGAGATGTGCTCCAAAGCCCTTTAAAAAGAAAAGTGAATAACAGACTTAAAAAATCCCTAAACCCAGAATGGAGCAGATCTCAGTTTGCAGCCTTTGAAGCTTTTAGAATGTAAGGAGTGTTAGCTCTTGGTCAACTACCTACTTACAATAGACAAATGCAGAGCAACACCCTTGAACTCCTTTGGAGGCAGGGGCGCCCCAGCTGCCCAGTCCCCATGCAGCCCTGCAGCCTGATCCAGCCCCAGTCTCAACATGGGCTGAAACCCCTGCAGCAGGCTACCACCAGGCTCCCAGTTCTTGGGCCTGCAGAAGACAAATGGGGTGTTTTCAAGAGGGACCACAGTACCTCAGGGTACCATGGACAAGCCGGGGGGCTTCAGCCAGCAGGTCTTGCAAATCTGATAATAAAAGATACTTCTTTATGCTGCTAATGGGGTGCTGCGCTGGCAAGGCTCCTCAGCACAGCAAGGTCTCGCTACACCACCCCATGGTGGTTTGAGGTTTAGTCGTTTCTGCAGAACTTCAGCAGAGCATCAAGGCAAACAGCTCTTTCCCCAGGGGCCGACAGCTCCTGGCAGGGTTTGTCCTTGCCATCTCTTGTGCTTAAGAAAACACACAGAAACCTCCAAACCCTCAGATCCCACCCAGAGGGGTCCTGGCTTCAGCGATCGCTTCACCCTCCCTGCTGGGCTGATGACTGGCTGTAGCCTCGACAGATCTGGAAGGGGATGATGGATCATCCTCGTCTAGGGCTCTGACAACTGATGCATCAAACCAGACAGTTCCTTTAGAAACCTGCCATGATGACGCCTACCGCGCACATCAAACTGGCTACGAACTACTGTATTCAAAAATACACCATCGCAGAGATTACACACAGGTTATTTTCCCTGAACAAAAGCTACTTCAGAAACATTTTGCTTTTATTCATCTTCCAGCAGGATTTCATTGATGGGCTCTTGCGTTACGGCATCAGCACTCGCAACAGATCCTTCAAGAACTCAAAACCTTTGGGAAGTTTGGTCACAGGCACAAGCTCTAGCTTAAGGGGGACACATCAGATGTAATTTCTATTTCTGATCAGCTGGGGATACACAGAGCCCACGCCAAAACCTGCTTAATACCGAGTATTTGATCTCAAGTTATTGTTAACAAGTTTCTGTTGAAATATTAATAATATTAACAATAATAGCAGCTCCATATAAGACCGCACTTCATGTCCTTCCCAAATACTTGACAAGGAATGGGGAGAAGAGGAGGAAACGGTTACTTACCTTGGAGAACCACTTCCCCAGTCATCTAAGAAATCAGCTCTGCAGCCCAGTAAACAGCCAAGAAGATTCCACAAGGGAAATGTGCAATATTTTGCTTGGGGACCCAGGGACTGAGATAATCCATGTAAAGAAACCAGCCAGGCTCTGCAGGCACAGGTAGGAATGGCTTTGCTTGGCCACTGGTTATTACTGGGGGGTGACAACACCCCCCCTTGAGAGCCAAACAGGTCCTCGTACCCCACTTACTCCTGTGGTACAGCTGCAGACCATGTTCAGGCTATATCCTGCCCATTTCTTTATGCCCACCACCTCCAGTGGCTCCAGGCTCTCCCCACTGATGCAGAAGATCAAGGGAATTCAGGCCATCCAAAACCAGTGCTTGGCCTCATTCAGTGTTTTTGTTTGTTTTTAAAGAGATCAATCTGCAATTCCAAGACAGATCCACACTGCTGTGCTCTGTCAGGGGACAAGATCTCGGCTACTCCAAGGTGTCAGAGATTTACATCAATAGCGGTAATAGCAGGTCTGAGCTTCACTGAAACAGAACAAGCTTTGTGCAGTGACACTAACAGCGTGAGCAGCCTTTCCTTGTCACTGCCGTGCTAACACTTCCTGCTGGGAATAGGACAGGGAAGGGACACACCAGTTGAACTTGACTTGTGAAAATGGCATTGTGTATCCCTGCAGTTTCAGCCACTGGCAAGAAGAAATCTTTACTTTGAACACCTGACTTTCCCTTTGGTTGATATTCTCAATACAGCAAGCATTCAGAGAGGAGCAACCATCCCACATGCAGGGAGTTTAAAGGAAGATTCAGGTACTTACCTTTCTAAGAAATTACCAGGCGAACAAGGTGGAAGGGAACAGGGACATTGAGATCCAGGTTCAGCAAAGCATAAAGACTCTGGAAGTAGAAGCATAGCTACAAAAATACTATCTTTAATTATGATCTTGCATTAATGTTTTCTCATCTAGCATTAAAATCCTTGATACAGGAGGCATAACTTAACTTATAAATGAACCTTTTAAAGAGAGATGCTCAGAAGATTTCACTGGTGTTTCTTCCTCCTCTCATGTTCACAGGTATTTCAGAGCCTGCTGTCGAGGACATCAGTCACAAAGAAGCCCACATCCACCGTTACCCCTCAGCACATCCAGCACTCTTCCCTGGCTCTCAGGCAGGCATCTGCCTTGGGAAGGCAGAACTGGAAGTCCAGATGCTTCCCACAATTTCAGCCTCAGTAGAGTGGGGTGCCAGGGCAGCTAACCAAGCCCAGCAGCTGCTCTGGGCACTTCAAGGCACATGTAACATAGCTACATGATAAAACAGGTTCTCCAAAAGCAAAGCATCAGCTCCCACTGCATGAAAGGCTGGGTCTCTGATCTTGTTCTTAGTCCACATGGGACCCCAACACCAGGCACTCCTCTAGTTATTACAACTGTTGGAATTTTCTCTCCAGCCAGAGCTACAGCACAGAGAAGTTAAGCATCCACAGGACAGGAACAGAAAGCAAATCACAGCATGCAGGGTACAGTGTTGCCAGGAAGAGGGTTCTAGGGGCTTTTTGGAAGGCTGGCTTTACTGGGTGTGAAGTTAAGGTCAAATATAAGTGCTACAACAGGGATATGCATGTCTAGGGAGGTACTTTAATCCATGAAAGGATTATGTCTACTTCCTTTATACTAAAGATGGCAATTAAACACCAGATGTGTATCTAAGAGTTGACTTTCTGGATCTACCTTGCAGTTAAGCAAATTTCCATAAGCAATGTTAAATAGAAATGAAACTTGTATCTGAGAAGTTTTAAAGATCTAAATGTGAGAAAGTGAGGAAAAGGGGTATACTGAGGCAGAATCATAGAATGGTTTAGGCTGGAAGGGAGCATTAAAGATCACCTAGCCCCAAACCCACTGCCACGGACAGGGACACCTGGCACTAGACTGGGTTGCTCCAAGCCCCATCCAACCTGGCCTTGAACACTGCCAGGGATGGGGCAGACACAGCTTCTCTGGGCAACCTG
>JANHGB010017833.1:56497-84486 GCA_026283785.1 Coracopsis vasa | reverse complement strand
CATTGGTGTTATCAGCGCTGTTCCCAGGCTGAAAGTCAAAACCACAGCACTGCACCAGCTACTAAGAAGGAGAAAAATGGCTGCTACTACTGAACCCAGGACATTTGCCCCATCAAATTCCCCAGCGTGCCCCAAATGAAAACTGCCATGACCACATCACATTCTCTGGGCGTTTAAAATGCAACAGAAGAGCTAAATCCCTCAAAATCTCCCGAGTTCATGTCTGCATATAGCTGCTCAGTTTTGCCAATCAGTTTCTGCTTAATTTTCTCACATATCTTTAATAAGTACCTATTATTAAGATGCCCTCCCAGAGCATAAGGAATAAAACAAGCCAGTAGCAAAGGCTTGTGGGCAGAAAGGGCAGAGGCTGTGGAAGTCCATATATTCCAACCACACAGCAGTGGTTGGGAGTGCTGCCCTCTCACGTTGTACATCCCCTGAGGATGTGCTGATCTACTTCACTCTGAATTAAACAAATACTGAAGTAGATGGCCTTTGACAAGCCTATTACCTTTTAATAGACCAGTTATATTCCCTCATACTGCGTATCACTAGTTCAGGCATTTCTTTGCCTACACAAAGACCAAGATAAAAACATAGATACAGAAAGTTAACATCCAAAAGAGAGTGGAAGAGAGAGAACTTCAAGAAATTTCAATCACCTTGGGGCATGTATCAAAGAAAACAAATACACGGTTGCAGGACTGAAACTTCAGTGAACTGTCAAGAAGGAACTATAGTACTGATCCGAATTGACCAGAAATGCCATAAAAAGTAACATTTGCTACAAGGCTCCACATTCAAGATCCAAATTTGACATGACAAAATACCCTTCTTCAGGAAAACTGCCAGATATCAGAATATATTATTCCAAACTTTCTTTATTTCACAAAGCTAATATCAGCAATCCTTTAATAAATGATGCACGCACTAGGCAAAACCAGCGGCTGCCAGGAAAAGAATTGACTTTAGAAAAATCTTTGTTAGAAAGTGACATTTTTTTCATTACTATCTATTGCCGTCGAAGTATAGAGATGGCTTTTTCTCATGCAGTAATTGTATTCCACTGGAATTCCAATTTTTTGGATGAAGTTTCTCTTGATTTATTATAATATAAAAAAGACGGAATCTTCTCCCAAGTCTTTTGAGAAGCAAATCAATGACAATACTGTTAACAAAAGGGGAGAAGGGGTGTTTCCAACATGAAGACTGCCCAGAAGTATTACTGCTGTAATCATCAGACTGCTTTCGAAAGTGCTAAACACACTACTCAGTATTTTTAATATTTCTGAACATATTTAGAAATGGTGCCAACAGAAAAAAACACCACTTGTCACATAAAGCAAATGTAATATTGATCAGTTCACAGTTACCTGATGTATTCTTGCAAGTGCAAGCGCAACTGCTTCATAAGTATCCCTATCACTTTCAGTTACTCTACTGTCACTTTAGTGCACCCATTTGAAAGTAAGACGCTGGGAAATTTGAAAGATAGTTTCAGCCAAAGTTATTCATTTATTTTTTAACTAAAAACTCATGTCTAACACCTCTACCACAGATATAAAGCTATTGGAGAAACATTAACATACAAATTCAGAGTCAATGAACATGACATCAGGATTCCTTTTGAACCTTTGTGGCATGTCACATTTAACAAATCAGTGCCTGAGGATTTATAGTAAGCCACACAGAAAAGCTCTGTCATTTAGGATGCTAATATTCATGTTGCGTATTAGTGCTTAATTATTCAAAGAAACCTGACTCCATAATTTCCAATAGGAAGTGCTTTCTAACTAGTGCAGAATAAGGGAAAATGCAAATCACGACTTTTAGCAAGCTCCTTTGAATGAAATTCCCTAGGCAGTCCAAACCTTTGCAGTCTTACAATGAACAATATCTGCTACAAATCAAACTCTGCATTCCCCTCAACATCTCCCTTTTTCCTTTATCAATATTTGGTTTTGTTTATTTGTTGGGATGGTTTTGGTGGTGTTTTTTTGTTTTGTTTAGTTTTTCTTTTTGGTTTGGTTTGGTTGGTTGTTTTGGGGTTTTTTTTTGCGTTTGGTTTCTTTTTTTGGGGGGGGAGGGTGGTGTATTCAAACAACTGACAGCACTTTAATTTCATTGATTTAAGCAGGACCAGCATTTCAACCTAGAACTGTCCATTTCTTCAGCTAGGTAAAATAAATATCACGCTAAATATCACACTAAGTCCCTTTGATACTGCTGTACTGTAAGAATAATCAACCAATCTATCCTTACAGTTAATGACTGGAATTTCTCACAAGCTTATATTCCACTTGACTGACATCATTATGGACAAGGTAGAGGTTATTCTAGTAAAGATTGGGAGAATAACGTCTCTAGTGCTTTCCCAACAACTAATAGTACAAAAGCTTTTTAATAAACTTCCTTACTTATTTGGTCATGCTTCAAGGTTTCCCATTTTATAGTGTCTATTTGAAGAAAAGTCCTCCTTAAGGCCATTTTCCAGAGAACCTGGACCTTATCCTGCTCAGCTCAGATGAATTTTTTAACAATTTCCCTATGAACCACAGCGGCTTTGGCACAAATTATCTTTGGAGTTGTAAACAGCACAACCGTGACAAGGAGGAAATTAAAATTTTATAAAAGCAAAAGCAGATCTAAATCGGGACTGGATGGGACTGCTTGCAACAAGGAGAGGTGAACAAGGGACAACAAAGTTTTATATAAAATAGCAAAAAAAAAGGAGACCAAATGGGACTCATATGTCTTAAGAACAAAGGATGGTTCAATTAAATTGAAAATCAATAAGAAACTAAAGTAGCTTACTCTCTGCAGGAGAGGTATGTCTGACACTGACAGAGGCGAAAAGATTAGGAAGAACATTAAAAAAATCAGATATTATTATAGGTAGTTACAGTGACAGTTACGTAAGTTCGTACAAAATATTAAGGATTATAAACCTTCATATTTCAGGTTTTAAGTCCTAAAGGATGAAATAGCTCCTGCATTTCTGATAAGAAGCACACAAGGCTGTATGATCAGGTCTATTTACAACCCACCTGCAGCCATAGAAAAAATTTCTGTTACAGAATCATAGAATCAACTAGGTTGAAAAAGACCATTACAATCATCAAATCAACCCTTATTCCAGGACTGCCAAGTCCACCACTAACCCATGTCACTGAGGGCCTCATCTACATGGTTTTTGATCACTTGCAGAGATGGTGCTTCCACCACTTCCCTGGGCAGCCTGTTCCAACGTCTGACAACAATTCTGGTGAAGAAATTCTTCCCAATATCCAGTCTAAACCTCCCCTGGCACAACCTGGGGCCATTACTTCTTGTCCTATCACTTTTTACTGGGAGATCAGCCACCTCCATAGTTCATAACATCCTCTGCAGAAACCATAAAGCATGACCACCCAGGTCTCCTGGTTCACATAATGAAAATTTCTCAAGATTTGTATGAAAAATCTGAATCAACTGTTCATAGCCAGCATTTTAAACCACTGAAAGCCTGTGCTAAAACTAAGTTATAATTGGAAGGGCCTTTCTCCAGTTTAAGGGAGAGATTGCTCTTCATTATGTCTCTCATTATGTCTTTCATCCTCCTGAGTAAGTCTCAGCACAGTTTGGTTCTTCTTGGGCCTCTTTCATCTACTATACTCTGTTTAATGACAATCCATCATTTAAAAAAGGATCCCAAAAATGACTTTCACCAACGATAGTTGCTTAGATCATACAGACTACACACTAGATGAAAGAAATCTTAGGAGGACCAAAGACAGCTGAACTTAATCAGAGGGATGAAAGACAGAATGAAAATCTATCTACCCTTACATTTAAAAAGGAGTTTCCTTCAGATAAGATGACCTCGACATCTCTCTGTACCTGTTAAATATGGTGTGAGTACTGTCAGATCATTTGGGACTTTTATGATTTAGATGCTCTAGCAATTCCTGTAAATTGTACACATTTGAATGGTGCTGTCTTTGACTTTGAGGTGATTGGGCCATTTCCTATTGATCTAAAACCATCTTTCCCCCCTTCTTCCTAATCAAGGCAAAAATACATAGCCTGGAAGCCTTTGATGTTCCTCTGCTTTACTTATCACTATTTTGATCTTTTAACAATCCCTCTATTGGTACACACGTGTAGTATACATCTTCAGTGTTCATGCCTTCTGGCTTCAAAAGACTTTTCTACTTGATCAAGACTTTTTATCCCCAGAAAACAAAAGCTGTGTGTGGTACTCAGCTACTGATATTTGTTTTGTTTATAAGATAGGAACAGTACATAGTTAAGCTAGAAAGCCTGCTTATTTCCTTCTACAGAGTGGAATATACCATCTTGTTTTTGAAGGAAATCAAATATATGTAATTTATCTGATGCAGACTTCATCATCTTTATTTTACAAAAAGTCTACAGATTACTGAGTTGCCTTTAGATAAAATGTTGCACTGTAGATTGCTGTCAGGACAAATTCCCTATGAGTCTCTTCAATTTTTATGTTGCTGGCATAAGGCTACAGTGACAGAAATGAGTTGGAGTCTCTCTTGCTATTAGTTAGTGTCTATAAAGTAATGTCATGTCAATTCTCCTATTGCCTATGAAATACTCTCACAGTGTAGCTTGAAGTGGAAGCTGGGCCAGACCCAGACTGAAATATAGTAGCACTGTTTTAAGTGCCTTGTGATGCCTGCTGACATCTCCCATGAAAAAGGGAGGGTAGTCCACCATCACTCTTTTGTGAACAACCTGTCACTAGAAAATCAGTATCAATCTTTCTTCCCCTTGTCCTATCAACTAAGACCCAAGGAAAGAAAAATTGGTCTACAGCAACACATTACCTGGAGATCAGTAGGATGTAATACAATACAAGGATGAATTTCCATTCCCCAAGCCAGTACCCAGCTGCAGACTCCAGGACAGCAATGCACACATTTACATATACAACTCTGCTATGCTGCCAGGTTTTAAAAATCATCCCAGGATGATTTCTGTTCAAGCAGGTGATTTTATTTCTCATAAATCAAACTGCAGGAATCTCAAAGGCAGCCACAAAATGCTCAGAGATTGATCCATAACATCTCACATAGCTTCATCTGTCCCTTCTCCTCTCCTCCTGCTCCCATTCAATTCTAATGTTCCAAACCTGAAATAAACCCCACTAAGAATCTGTCTGGTAGACAATATCTTCCTCATTCCACTACTGCAGGAAAGGCTAAGAATGCATACATGCATCATGCATACATGACATTAGTAATGTATTCTTGTCTCCTACTCCTTAATTTTCCTTGTTTGCCCCTATGTGAAATGCTGTCACACATTTTTGCATAAAGCTAATCTACTATCAAACCCACAATTAAACCCAGGCTTTGGGAAATAATTTCAAGATCAAATTCTATAGTTAAACTGATAGAAATTAGATACAAACAATCTGGACTCATGTAATAAATCATCCATATTGCAGTGAAAAATCTCTCAAATTCCATGCACGGATGTACATAGTTCACAAAGAATGCAGATAAGCTTTAAATGCAAAATCAAAGGTAAAGTTTCATTAAGTTCAAGAGATACTAAGTCATTGACTAATATTTGCCCGATCTTAAGACTCCTACATACCTAATTTATTTCTGTTAATGAAATTTTATAAAGAGGGTTCCTAGCTATTCTGAATCTATTGGCAAACCAAGAACTGTAACTACTCAAGAGAAATCTTTTATGTTTTTATTTTACTTTAATTGTTTGTCATTATGTACAGCGGCAGAAGTGCTATGTTACAAAATAAAAGGGAGGATTAAAAATATTTAAATATGTTAAAAATATTGTATTTTATGAATCAGAAGTATAAATTTCAGGAACTTGGAGATTAGATGGAAAATGAAAGAAATACATGATTTTATGATGAGCGTTCTTTTACAACAGTATAAGGCTACTCACATGTATAATTCCAGACCTACCTATACAGTACCACTCCCCATCTTTCTACATAGTCCGAGTGCCGCACATTTTTTAACTGAATGAGTATTTCACTTTTCTGATGTCAGAGTATGCTCAAATTTATCCAATGTGTATTTTTTGCCTATTGTTCAAAGTACGTACAATTTGCAATTATCCAGATGTGTTATAGATGTACTCTGTTTCATTATACACACTGCTAGCGAAAAATACTGAAGCAGTCAACAGTATGTGTGCCCTGCAGCAAGCCATCTGAAATGGCCTTCCTGGTTGACAGTAAATAACTGATAACAGACTTTGAATGTGATTTTCAACAAGTTGTATAACCACCTCAACCTACATTTCTCTAGCTCATACTTTCTTATTGCACACAGGAGACTGTAACATGGGACTGGACTCAATGTTCTCCTAAAGTCAAGAGAGTTATCTGTGCTGCTTCGTGCCTACCTTATTGCCTAACCTCCAGCCCATTGCCTTGTCACAGAAACCAAATTATCAAGAATAATAGTAAATAAATTCTGGTTTGGTTGTTCCTTACCACCTAATTACTCTTCATGTGTTTATAAGCTAAAAATCGCATCATCAGTGACAAAAAACAATACAGATAACACGTACTTTATGAATTTGCAATCTGACGTAAAGTGGCCACATTGGTAAAGTGTTGGCAAAGCCCTGGGCAGACATGGTTGACAAACAGGCTCTCCATCCCGGCAAGGCAATCCCCCTAAAACTCAATCCCCATCCTAGGGATTCACAAACTTTCCTTTCAAATGTATCTCAAACAAGACTCAACTCCTGTCCTTAATGCCGGAAATTATTTTTCCCTCAACTATTTGCTACCAGTGTCACCAGCTGCCAGGCAGGTGTCTTCCAGACCACGACACTGGCTGGGAACACTCAGGTTCAGCTCACTGTGCTCCCACAGTGCCCCTACAACCCTTGACAGGGTTTATCATCAGAAAAAACACCAACAAACCTAATGAACCCCCAGCACCACTCAGAATAAGGCTCAAGGTGCCACTGACCTACCAGGCACAGTTAATATTGGAGGGAGCTACTGATGACAGGTAAGCCTCTATCAGCTGGACAGATTTATACACAGGACTGTGTACAAAGCACAGCTCATAAAATATCACCATCTAACTGAAGCAGTCTGTGTCTTCACTATGTTTACTATCATAAATGTATGCATTGTAAACTTTGGGTTATCACATTGCCTCTAGTGTGTAAATTATAGCACAATTCCAATATGTACCTCTTGAAAATGGTAATTCTGTGCAAAAGCATCCTGCATCTGTTAATTTAGCTAATCAGCAGTGACATTAACTACCTATAAAACTGGGAATAAGAACTGTTGGGTGACTACCTCAAGAGCAAAACAAAATGGTTACACTGATGCTTTTCTGATGGCACATCTCATTATAAAAAGGTTACCATATAATAATAACATCAGAAACAGAAGTATTGTATATGGCCATTACTGTTATACAGATTGATAATACAGGAGATAATACAGCTAAAGGATGGCTGTTTGAAATATTTTTGCAGGTGCATCGTTAACAGGCGATACCAAAATTCATCCTTTCATCTTGCTTAGTATGGAACACAACGTAGTCACTGATTTATTACAAATTACATCTGTAATCACAGTTCTGCCTGTATTTTATGTAAGATTTTACTGGAACTATCACTGCATTTACACACACTCAGAAAACTTAGATAGCTATTTGCTACAAATTTGTTCTCATAAAGATAAGTTTTCAATCTGCATCTCAGTCTGAAACAGTCTTGTCTGCAAAATCCCTATAGGTATCAGGGAGCTTCAGAGCAGGAGCCAGAAACCTGCAACGGAGGAGACAGGAATCTTTAATTGCTTGAGTCCGGTGCTGCTTGCATTTTACTTTTTCGCTGTCAATTCATACATCAACTTTTCAACTGAAACATATTATATTTAACACCAACTATCTTAGCAAAGTCCATGTGGCGTAAATTTACAACCCAGTTAAAGAAGGAAAGAAATACATCATATATGGTTTGTTAGCAGAGCACACCAAAAGAAATATTCTACTGAGATGCCCAATGAGTCTATCCAGTACTGATCCACTCCGTGACTTCAGGTGAGTCTTTGAGTCTCTGAAAGTGCGCTTCTCCACAGCAGAGGAGTAGTTTCTCATTACTGCATTGGTGGGTTTGTTGTTGTTTTCCTGTACATAAATCAATAAATTATTCTCTAAGAATATTTGCTGCTCTGTGTCATAGTATTTCTGTATTCCTCTGATGGGGAGCTACAACTCTGAGATAGACCTACTATCTTGGTAATTGGGGTAGATATGGTCAAAACTCCCAGATAAATCAGAGTTAAGAAGTGGCAGGAGAAGGAGAAATAAGACATGACAAGCTCCATTGCTGCAGCTTCTCCTTGCTTTTGGAAAGTAACTACTTTTTTCATAACCATGTTGTCAGTGTATTTCCAAGACTAGTTATTAAAGCAGAATCTCATTACATCAGTCTGGTCTTTAATACGTGTCTACTTATTTTATCAATGGCTTTTGAAGCAGCCTTCAAAGACACTTGTTTAAAACAGGCTTTCCATCCACTAATTAAAGCTTAACAATCCCTTGTAATGAGCAACACATTTTTCCATAAACATGTAAATGTCTAAGGTTACTGTTGAAGTCAGCACTGAGGGGAGAGGTCATTTCTGAAGGATCTTCCATCACAAACATCAGAGAACAGTAAAGTCACTGAAGGGCATGTGAAGCAGAAGCAATTTTTATAGAATCATAGAATTATTTGAGTTGGAAGGGACATTAAAGATCATCTTCTTCCAAACCCCCATCCAGCCTGGCCTTGAGCACTTCCAGGGATGGAACAGCCGCAGCTTCGCTGTGTAACACATTCCACTGTCTCACCACCCTCACAGTAATAAGCTTCATCCTAATATCTAGTCTAAATCTTCCCTCTTTCAGTTTAAAGCCATTACCCCTTGTCCTATCCCTACAAGCCCTTGTGAAAAGTCCCTCTCCAGCTTTCTTTTCAGACCCTTTACATACTGGAAGGCTGCTCTAAGGTCTCCCCAGAGCCTTCTCTTCTCCAGGCTGAACAACCCCAAGTCTCTCAGCCTGTATTCATAAGAGAGGTGCTCCAGCCTCCTCTGGACTCACTCAAACAGGTCCATGTCCTCCTTACGTTGAGGCCCCAGAGGTTAACACAGTACTGCAAGAGGGGTCTCACAAGAGCAGAGAAGTGGGGGAAAATCACCTCCCTTAACCTGCTGGTCACGCTTTTGATGCAGCCCAGGACACGGCTGGCTGTCTGGGCTGCGAGCGCACACTGCCGGCTCATGTTGAGCTTCTCATCAACCAACACTACCAAATCCTTCTCATCAGGGCTGCTCCCAATACAGGTCTCTGCCCAGCCAGTACTTGTGCTTGAGATTGCCCCAACCCAGGTGCAGGACCCTTTCTCACAGTCTTGACAATTTCTAGTAAATTAGTCACTCATCGAGGAAAATGACAGCTATGTAGCAATAGAAAAGTTCGCAAAGCTCTTCATTTACTGTTAGAAATGACGTCTATACAACTGTCAAGCAATAGTAACATCCCCACCCGGTTTTACTCTCGAATGTCTTATCTCAGGGGCTTTTTGCAAATCATGCCCTAATGAAGTTTAAATAAAAACTGTATTTCTTATTTCTAAATGCTACTTTTCTTTCACCTGCCTGTTTTCTGAATAAGTTAGTCCGCTGAAGCTGATATAAAAAAAGAAATGCTACTGGAATTAGTGCAATATTATTCCAAGATAAAGCCATGAAAACCGAAGCTTCAGACAGCTGTCATCTCTTTGGCTATTCTGCTTACTATTCACAGTCAAATTTTGATATCTTCAGCATGTTACACAGAACATTTACATGCAATTTCAATGAAAACACTCATGGAACAAGATCTCTAAGTATCTATCTCAGAATCTAGCCTAGAGATAGACCAGAGCTTGAAAGTAATTTCAGACTTAATTTTCCCTCAGCACAGTCATCATTCTAAATAGGTACTCATAAACATACACTTTCTTTCACTAATTTCAGAAATAATTTCTATGAATTTAATGTCCTTATATAATTGTCTAGATACAACAGACACTGAAAACTGAAATCCTCTTATTTATATGACAGTCACGGTATGGACAGCAAAAGAAAAAAACTTCTAAAAATGGATGCTCTAAGGAACGGCAAGACTGATTATCTTTAGTGGTAAAAGGGTAATTGCTGTTACATGGCAAAACAGAAACAAGGCAAATTCATACAAATACTCTTTGGAGTACAAGCACTTACTGGCTAAAAATGCTGACACATTATGCAAGACAATTACTGTGTGGAGTGGTGGGGATATGTCAAACACAAACTCATTTGTAGGATGCCTGAATATTGCAGGAAAGCATCTATCTATAACACCTGGCAATCTTTCACTGATGGCACACTTTCCCCTGAAAAGACTCACAGAATCACACGATGTATTTTAGAACAGAATAGACCCCTGAAGATTCAATGCCTGCCCTAAGTGAGACTGAGCTCAAAGTTAGGAAAGGCTCCTCAACAACTTATTCAGTTGAGTTTTCAGTATCTCCAAGGGACCTACAGTCTCTCTGGGCAATCTGGGAATTCCCCTCACTACAGCCTATGACTTTAATCTTCTGCTGTTTCACTGTGACCTTTATGAAGAGTGTGCCTCCATCTTCTCTAAGAACCCTTCTCCCATTAGACACTTCTCCAGCATCACCTCACACAGTATTTCAGAAATATCTTCAAAGACCCGCTTCATGGTGAAGAACGAGAGGATCAGAAGTCCTCCAGTTTCAAGGTCTACCAGCTGAGAAGACCCTGCAAGGCATGTAAGCAAACGTCACCCCTGGCTAAATGGCTAGTCCCTGACAATATGGTGACACAGCACCTCTTCACAAATGTGATCTGGCCTTGAAGAGTTCAAGTAGCACCAAGGTTAGGTATTAACAGCAGCTTCTAGGCACTCCTGTAGATAAAGAATTGCTGAAAATCCAACAGCTTGTTTTTCAGAAGCCATATGGTTAGAGTTAGCAGCTTGGTTTCAGTTGCCTTCTTCATGGAGAACACTCCTCTTTGCTGGTAGGTAATATCTTGAACATCTTCTTTCATGGGTTCTCATCTGAAAACTCACTTTACTGAAACCTTACTCATTCTCAACAATAGCTAGCAGATTGGTTCTCTCACTACATGTGATTAGGAAAGCCAAAGTTGTTCGCAAAGACCACGTTTAATGACAAGATGTGAATATGGCACTGAAACAAATTTTGCTTAAACTCATCAGACTATGAGATTCGTTTTCCATGATTATCCCAGAAGAGCACATAGCCCATGTAATTGTTAGAGGACTTTCCACAGAGCACAAGTAGGTGTGATATTCTTCTATTATACTTCAAACTCTACCAGAGAATGATTAACACAAAGTACATGCACCTACTGGAGCATTAAGAGTACCATCCCTTCACACAGATATTGAGGAGTACATTTTAGGACACCTCAATTTACAGAGCTCTCTTTGAAAACGTTGTGGAATGGCCTGTGGTCAAAACCTAGTTAAAGATATTTACTCCTTTGAGCTTTAGTTTAAAACACATTTCTTCTTTCAGACACAACCCACATACTGTCAGGGCTTTTTTTCCTTTTCCTTTGTTTCCAGATTATACAAGAAATTCACTTCATCTTTAAAGAACACAGTTTCTACCCTTTGCAGGAGTAAATTATTATGTCAAGTTTCTTCAGTTAGCATACCTGTATAGTAATTATTTTTTTAAAAAAATAAAAATAACCTTTTATTAAAGGTTTCATTAGATTTCCTTGGAGACTGATAACAGCCAAATCTCCAGTCATCTGCAGGAACCACTACAGACTCTGATCACATAGTCTGAACAGTGAAATTTTTCTCAACACTTTAGTTCAGACAACAGGATCACTGTATTTTCCAACAGCTTTGTTATGCCAACAGCAGGAGCCCAAAGCCTTTGCCCACACTGAACTTCTTCAATAGCCTTAATGAAAATCAGGCCTCAGGCAAATTATTAGTAAAATTTAAAATCATGTGGAAATTATCCTTTCTAGTTTTAGCACCAAAAATGGATTATTTCATAGAGGCTATAGATAGATAGTTCTTTTAAAGCCCACATGCTTCATCTTTAGGCAGAAGAGCAGGTTATTATAAAGATATTTGCCTATCAAGCATAGATCCCCTCCTGTACTCTAAGCATACTATCATATTACTGGTACTTTAACATCCAGCACAGCAGCAAAACCATACAATGAGTCCACTTCCCAAAACACTTTAAGTGCATCAGTCACTTGGTTTCCAAACTAGCTACTGAAAAAGAGAAAAGACTCTATTTAAATGCCACACTCCAAAACCTTAAATTTTGGAGGCTGCATGTAGAAAGCTTACCCCTTGACTGCAAACCGTGTCCACATGCCTCATTATGTCCCAGCACACTCTGTCTCACTGAATCTGGCACCAGTACACAGTGACTCCAGCGGTGCGTCTTCCACCTGAAAGAGGAAAAGGTTAACAATTAAGTGGAAAACAGTTGACACATCCAGGCAAAACCTGCAGTTACAAATTATGATAAACTGTAAGGAATTCAGGAAAAATAGAGTCAAAAAGTGGTAATTACTCCTGAAGTAAGTATTGTGAACTGAAATTCAAATGCAAGGTTCACCTTCTAGAAAGCTACATCATCCTCCACCAATGTTTCCTTTTCTCATTTTGTAGGGCATGGTTCAAAGTTACATAAAATGCACAGGAAACATCTTCAGTAAGCTTTGAAATCAGGCTCTCCTCATGCAAGCCTGTTCTAATACAACTGATGTCGTTCCCAGTCTGCTTTCTGCACTAGGACGCGTGCCAGTTAAGAACGGGAGAAAGCATCTTTCATAGCACTACATGGTACGGAGCCAGGCAGAGCCGAGTGGTGCAGCTCCTGCTTTGGCACCACCTTCAGCTCCCTGCTTTGTGACCATGTCCTACAGGATGTGCAGGCTGGAGATTTGTATGCAAAGATAAAATGCTTTTCTATTTACTAATATTTTATAACAGATGGGTCACAGAATTTTAATACAGAGTGGTGAGTAATTGCCCTATTGTACCATTTGTCTAATGAGAACTTTTTAAAATGCATATTATTCATTGGAATGGTAGAATCAGGGGAAAAGACAAGCGTTTCTGCAATAAGCATACAATTATGATTAAAGCAGTTGAGTGCTTGTGGTCCCAAAATAACTTACATTGATTTTTAGATACATTGAGGGGGGAGCTCCCAGTAATAGCTTTCTTAAACTTATTGAACCCTGAGGTTACCCTTCTAGGAGCAGTGCCTGTTGGTGCGCATTCTGATAATGCCACATCTACTGAAATCTCCAATTTGAACTCTACTTTTACACATTTTGCAAGGCACATTATTTGTTTATATGTCTGTACTTTCCAGTATTACGTTGTTTTCTGGTGAAAATTGTGCAGGACAATTGCAAAAGAGTAATTTCTGGAGAAGCTAACACCTTTTACCTATACACAGGACAGATGGGAATATCTTCACATTCTCTTTCCTCATACAATGTGTCTGGGCATGTCTGTCCCCCATTGGCAGCATCCTGAATGATAATTCTATACCGGGACTGCTTAACTGCAGTGGCATTGCCTGTAAAAAGAGAAAAAAAAAAAACAACAAAAAAAAAAGCCTTCTAAACACAGTTGGCACGCTGAGTTAGTGATCAAGCTGCCCTGGTTAAAAACATGCTTGGTGTTTTGTTTGTATTTTAAAACTATCAGCACTATGGAAGGAATGGCACGTTGGATCAAAAGCTACCATTGCTTGCTTTAAAATTACCACTAGTTCAGCAGAACAACACCTGGAAGGCTGATAAATCAACAGCCAGTTTAAACAACAGTTTAAACCACAACACCATCTTTTGGAATCTAGAAATTACATACAATAACTTCCTGATAGGAAAACCTTTGCAACCAAAAGAAGTTAACTCTCTACTTAACCTGATCTGATGCAAGATCAATCCATCTAGAAACAATGCTCACAAAATCTACAGTACAGAATGCTGCATGGAAGACAAGGATAAGATTTATCTATATATCTCTATAGTTAAAACAAACACAGTCCTTGGCTGCTTAAGTGGTAAGCACAGAGAGTTGGTTTAACCGCTGTGTATTGCATTCATACTTTTTTGGGTGCTGTATTCACACTTCAAAAACAGATGCTACAAAACTGAAAAGGGATCTCAGCAAAACTCCATATAGAATTCCAGACCAGGCAAACACATTTTAATAGTGGACTTCATCCAACTTGTCCAACAGAGGAAAGCAGTGTGTAAATTAGCTCACCTATGAGCATTATTTTTCCAGCTCAAGATAAGACAAAGCTGCAGTAACAAGGTTACAGTGCATTAGAGTAGAAGTAAAACATAGGAAAAGTCACACCATGAACACAACGTACATGTAGAGATCCAGTAAATATGGTTGATTCTAAAGATACCAAGTTATACAAGCCTTCACTCACATACTGCTATCACTGTGAGACCACCACAAACGGACTTTGGACTGCAGGAAGTTGCTCAGCCCAGCTGCTCACCTGAGGCAGGATAAGGGCATCCAGGATGATCCCTCTTCTGTTTTTTTAATGGCCTCTACTTGAGGCCACTCTACCGCTTCCTACAGTCTCCTTTCAGATGCCTGATTCAGCACTTGTAAAGTCTCACAGAGAGCCTTTTCTTAAAATCTAGACCAAGTCATCACTCCCATATATTAAGCTAAACTTTTTTTATCTTCTGTCCACTACATGTAAAAAAAGTTTAGCCCTATCATTTGATGCAAAACCTCTATGAAGTTCCAAGGGCTCGTATCCACTCTGTCTTTCCCTCTCTAAACTAAGCAAACCCAGCTCTGCATAGGTCCAATTCAATTACCTCTCGTTGCTCGCTTTCTTACTTAAACTCTGTGCCCAAGGAATGCCACCTGCAGCCTGACCACTGCACAGTACACTAACACTTTGGTGCTTTACATACAACATGCCCACGAGTTTGACAAGCCTAGCATGAGCTTTAGCATTTTAAATTGATGACTTAAATTCATTTTGTAGTTCACTGTATCACCAGAGGTGCCTGAGAAAGTACTAATGTTTTTACTTCCTACTCTTTCTGCAATCAACTTTTTTCATCCCAAGTTGCATTTTGAGAAATTTCTCAATTCTTTTAATATCATTTAATATATTGTCTATTTTGTTTGCTCTCTTTCTGAGATCCATCCACTAATGTTATTATTCAAGAACACAAGCTGTTCAGACACATATCACACAGAATTGGGGCAAGAAGAATTTTCTCTCGGACTCCCCTTAGCTAATGTTCCAGTTTGATTGTGAACACTGGATACCTATCAGCCAACTGATTGGAAGCAGGATGTGGGAGTAACGATAGACAAGTTGACCATGAGGCAGCAATGTGCCTTTGCAGCACAGAAGGGCCACAGCATCCTGGGCTGCTTTAAGAAGAGCACCACCAGTAGGTTGAGGGTGGTGATTCTTTCCCTCTACTCAGCTGTGGTAAGATAACTGAGTGCCACTTCCAGTTCTGGGCTACCCAGAAAAAGGACATGGGCACACTGAAGAGAGTCCAGTGAACTGCCACAAAGACTGTTTAGGGACTGGAGCATCTGACAAACAAGAAGAGACCAGGAAATTTGGCCCACAGGATCTTATCTATGTGTATCAATACTCAGTGGCAGGCAGTAAAGGAGACAGACTCTTTTCAGTGATACCCAGTGTGAATTATTTCAAGCAGCGGAATATCCATTTAACAGTTATCTAAGTGAAGTCACTGTTCCCCAGCTTCCTGATAAAAGTTTAATATGTCAAAAATTTACCACTTCCTTTAATTAGAGAAGCTACACTGTCAAAAAAAAGCCAAAAAACCAAGAGATTAAATTTCTTGGGCACAATTTGTTCTCAATAAATCCACACCAGCCAGTTTATCAGAGTCTTATTCTCAAAATGTTTATATCTTGAGTAGTAACTTGTTCTTGTGTTTTTCTATGGAATAAAGTTAGGATGAGTAATCTACAATTTCCCTGACTGCTTTGGGGTTGTTGTTTTTTTTCTTTTTTTTAGGGGGGGAGGAGGAGTGAGGGTGTTGGTTGGTTTGGTTGGTTTGGTTTGTCTTGGTATTACTGTTTTAGTTCCTTAGGATTAATCAATTTGTTACCCAGAAGGTAGTCAATAGATGTTTTGGCATTACTTTATTACTTCCTTCTCTATTCATACAGCTCTGCTGACATGGAAACATCTAATTTATGAAAATAATTATTCTTTTGTCCATTCCTTTCCTGTCTGCAGACAGGAAATAGCAGCAACTGCACATTCCCCATGTTTCTCTTGTTTCTCAGAAAGCAATGGACATTTCATTCAGTTTCCCCTTAGTTTTAATTCACTTACGTAATTCTTGTTACCTAATATCCTCCTATCACTTAATTTACATTCTCAATTTCTTGTTTCTAATTTTTGTGAAACAATTTGATAATCAAAAAGGAAAAAAGATTCTGAGCACCTCTGACGATGAGAAAAGATATGAGGGCTTTTCTAGCTGTATATGATGTGTTCTTTTCATGATTTGAAGCTTGAACATGCAAGTCATACACAGAACTACACATGCTTTTTTCTCTGTGCTTGCTCTCTTGCTATAAAGTAGAGTCCAGATGGGGTTCATCTCTTCATATGGTTTTTCTTGGTAGCTTCCAGGTCTTCTACATTCCTGTCTGCATAGAACACATTCCCAAGAGGTATAGCTACCAATTTTCTCTGTCTGCTGAAGTCTGTCTTTTTTATTTTTTAAATGCCTTGCTGATACTGCCATCCTTCCCTCCTACTAAGAATCGTGAACTCTATCACTTTGTGATGATTTTCATTCAAATTATCTACCACCATTAGAATCTTAGCCATTTCCTTCCTATTAATCAGTACCAAATCTAAATGAGCTTCTCACAGTAATTTTCTCCACCTCAAGAAACTAAATTATCCTCAACATTTATTGCACATTACTCAAACCCCATTTTCAAAATTGAATTTCCTCACTGGTTTTTCTACAGCATTCCTTACAAATGTTAATGAACATAATTTTTATATCTCATTTAAAATTGCTACAGCCTGATTTTCCAGAGTATTATCATTATGTAGGACTGTCCTTTTAAAGCCAAACTTCAGCTGATTTCAGGCATGGCTACTACTGCCTGTCCTCCAGATAAAAATCAAGCCTCAGGATCTCAAGACCATCTTAACTTCTATGTTCTTGACTATGAACTCAGATAATGCTGTTTGAGAATTCTGGGAGTGCCTTACCACTGCTTCCACTTACACGTCCCTGTCCCACCAACCTCCAGCCTCCTCTCCTTACACACATACGACTTCTTCCATCAATCCACTATTCTCATTCTCCTCTTGCTGTCTCATCTTTTCTTCCCCTGAATTTGACCCCAGGTTCCTCAGTACCCTGCCCAAGACTCAGAGAGGTGCATCACCATTCTCAGGCAAGGGAAAAAATCCTTGTTCGCTACTGTAAAGTGTGCTATATCTGGTCAAGTTTACACAGGAAATGTCCGGCTTCATATTCTTTGCTCCTGACAATCTGGTCAAAACAAGACTCAGCACACAGATTTTCCAAGATTTCAGTCACCAAGATCAGAGATGTCTCCATTTTTATGCGGATAAGAGCTTTTGAAGGGCTAAGTCTAACTTTGACTGACTCTGGTTGAGTGTTTTTGAGAACTGGAAGTGCCAGATCCTTTATAGAAACCGAGACAAGGTATAGGTCATTGGAATTCCTTATTGTGGTATGCCACACATTTTATCCACTTTTACTCCATCCCATTTCATTTAAAGCATTGGGAAATAAATAGGACAGTTACTAGTAACATTTCATGTAAACTTTTTTAGAGAATAAAGTAACAGAGAAATTTCTAACCTTTCCCCTGGACAGCCAATGCTCAGAAGAGGAGTAGTACTAATAGGTACCATCTATTTTCAGGAGGAAGATGAAAAACATTATTTATTATCAGGTGTTTTCTTTTTTTAATCTCCCCATTTTAAATCTATGCTGACAGACTAGAGAGCACATCACCCATGCTGAAAGCAGTTAGTTCCCCAGGAAACCTATGTCACTGGGAAAGCAGCTGAGAGAGGAAAATCTACATGCTGCTCATTCAGATCTTTTCATGATCTTTGAGGTCCCTTCCAAACTGGTATTCTGTGATTCTATTCTATTCTGAAATCTCCTTATTGATCATTTGATTCCTGCTTTGATTCATCCTCGAAGACCTATTAAAACACATATATTATTGAAGACTGCAGTAGACAGTTGTCACCTGTATGTATCTGAAATGGCAGAGCATCAATAACTTCCAACTTCCTCCCTGCCTCACCAACAGGTGTTGGGATTCAATTACACCTCTTTTGTGAATTATGCTGTCTGTCCATCTGTTATTGCCCGAAGTTCACGGCTGTCTACACTTCCGAAGTATGACATAATTCTTCGCCAAAAGACAGATGGTTGTCTGATGACATTTAAATGTAGGGGAAATGTCAGCTTTTTTATTGTTAGATAGTAAAGTTGGACACATTTTCTTAGACAAACTACAAACAGCTTAACTGGTAAAGTTCTCTGTAAAAGTGATTTAGTGATTGCATGTTTGTCTAAGTTCTGATCCTATACCAGTACACATTTAATTTTAAATCTGCCAGGCAATACCTGTTCCTGCTTGATATGCTTGGTAATTCACCATCTGTATATTGTTTTCATTAAACACAACTTTTCTGTTAAAAAAACCCAACTCACATATGTATAGTGGTTCTGAAATTTCATTATCATGCTGAGGTTTTAATTGCACAATGCAACTAAAAAAAAGTAAATCTTGCAATGTAGCCACATCAATAACAGATTTAGCAAAAAGCAAACTCCCCATCTAGGAAGTTTTAATTTAGAATTATATTAAAGTGATAACGCTACCAAGGAGGTTAAATAATTAATTTCTTCTCATTTTAATTGTAGACTATTATTTAATAAACAAAGTCATTTACCAGGTAATTTATTCTACTTCTTTATAGGCAGCTCATTTAAAGTCTAAAAATAAATTGCTAATTAAAACAGGATTCACTGTTGTAGAAAGCAACTCATTTTCCCATAAAATCTAACAAGGACTATGTTAGAGCATCCACTGAGAATCTTTGAAGGGCAAAGAAGCCACCAACAATAACGAAATATTCTGATTACTGAGAAGGCTTTCATCTGAATAATTAATGAAACACACACATTCGTCATAAAAACCAACACTAGATCATTATAAAGAAACTTTTTTAAACACTTACTTTCCAAAAGCTAACTAACTAGATCAAAGAAATACACAGTCCTTGAAAAAACACAAAGCACAACCCTGTATGTACATCTAGGTTGGTCAAGAGAAATAAATTTCATATAATGTAGGAATTCCATGTATAGCCATACACCTTTGGGAACTTCAACTTTGAAGGCAGAAAACCAGAAGGAATTTATTCCAGGTGAAGAGAACTCTTATCTCCAAATCTGCTGCAAGGATCCCACCCCCTCAACAACATCATGTCAACAACACCCCAGTCCAAAACTCTTCAGATCAAAGCCCTAAAAATTATTAAACTGACATGAACTACATCTACCCTACATTTCTAGGCCAATTCTCTGGTTTTCCCCAAATTTTGACTTCTTAAAGGCTTACCAGGCTGACATGCTGTTGGGCAGCGAGTCCACTCACTGAAAGGTGTAACAACACAGTTTTTCTTGCAGAGGAGGAGACACGGCCGCACAGTTTCAGGTCTGATGGACTCTGGACATCTATTGATCCAAACCCAAAAACAAAATATACGAAAAATTAAAACTTCAGGGAAATGTTTTCCTCCTAAGTCTCTCACAGGGCTGTGAGAGTACCGCCATACCAAAGATAACACTCCTGGGTCAGTCACAGCAAGCCTCATTTTTCTTCTCCTTTGCACTCATGTAACCCAACTGAATTTAGCATACCTCAAAGACTAAAAACAAAATAATAACAAAAATGTGGAGTTTGACTTGATGACTACAGGCTACATCAATGCTACTCTACCTATGATGCCTAAAATACAAAACTCACTGCAGCAAAACAGATATATTCACTATCAAAAAAAGCATGTAGTTATGTTTATAAAGCAGTCCTGTTTTAAAACAAAATGCAACAGCCTTCAAACCACTTCCAACTGTGTGTAAGGACTGATGTAATATTCCGCTACTTTCAACCTCTAGGAAACACAAAAATAGCTTAAGGTGCTCTTTGATTGAGGCTTCAATTGTTATTTAAAAAGTTGTACAACACAGTATAGTATAACAGCACTGTGATTTGGTTTTCATTCCTTCTGAAATCTTAAATTAAAAATACATCATGCATATTCTAAAAAAGGTTTCAGACACAGTTAACAAATAAAAATTCAAAGGGAGGAAGTTGAAAAATTTTCTGGGACCAGGCAGATCTTGCATATCAACTGAGGGATCAGAACGGGAATTACTTCTTTAATTTTTTATTAATTTCTAGTAGAAAGATCACTCAAAATTACTTAGTAATGTATGCAACTTCAAACAATCCCATTTGAAAGAAGAATAGCCCACTACACCATACTAGGACAGAACGTAAATCTTAATGTCACAATTTTGTTACTGAGGTAGTAATAAGATACTCAAGGGTATAATTTAAAAGAAAATAAATACAAAGAGACATGTCTTCTCATTAAGCATGATTATCCTAGAGGGCATATTTCTGTTATCTAAGTTGAAATATTTTTTTGCAAAAATTTTAGTTTTATTTGGCTATATAACGATTTCAGGAAGAAGCTCTTATAAGGACTCAGCACTCCTTCTTGATCCAGCTATTTCCATTACACAAGGAACACCACAGCACTGAAGCTACCACAGCACTGAAGCTACCACACCAAAGCCAAGGAGATACCCTTTCTGAAGTTCCCAGTACACAAATCTCCTCTTTTGGTAGGATTTTTCCACCTCTGAAACTCTGTTTGCCCTCCACGTACTTCACTAAAGCATTTACTTACCCCCTTCAGTTTCATTTCCCCTTACACAACCTCAGAAGTGGAGGGGGCAAACAACTGTTTCAGACATCACATAGCTCTATAAACAATATGTTTAATTAGGTAAAGTTAAAAAATATCAAGAATTCCAGGTATAAACGAATACTAGATTCCTTTCCTTTTATTTAATTAATCTCATTAACCTCAAGAACTTTAATTAACTTTACTGAAATCAACACAGTCTGCTTATACGAACAGGATTGTTTTGAGAGCTACAATAAGAAATGAAACTCAGTTGTAAGTCTCTAGACTCATTAACAGTGCAAAAAATAATTAGCAACGTCTTGATTTTTTCGTATGAGGGAAAACATCTGTGCTACTTTTTTTTCCTCATTTAGTAAAAGCAAAGGAGAATTCAGAATATTTGTACTGCAGAATACATAATTTTATTGTGTTGGTATCACATTATGGAAGCTATATAAATGAACTGAACGATATAGATCACATATGGCTCTGTCATATTGTGGTGTAAATATAATGCAAACTCTGTTTACTTTTTCTATTTTATTAGAGCATTGTTAATAATGTATTGATGAACATTATATTCAGATCTACTTAACATTTTCCTCACACCTGTCCTTCAGGAAAAATATTTGCAGAAAAATGTGAATTAGAATAACAAAGGAGCTACAGCAACAAATCTACACCACTAAAAGCATGCATTTTCCTTGGGTTTACAGAGAAAATTAAAAATGCTCTAGCTATTTATTTTTGTTAGATATTTGTATCCCTTTCATAGTAGTGATGGAGTAGTAGCTGGAGAATTAGTCCTGAAATTATTTTCAAGGATGCACGGATTTTCAGGGCTATGCAAGGATTCCGCAGACCCACTGAAAATGCCTTCATATGTCATGTATTGTAACTACAAATAATCACTAATAACCCTTTTTAAATACCTTTTGGGTGTGACCTGGCCAGAACTGCTCTTCATGCAGAAGACTTTCCTTGTCTGTATGCCCACTCCACAAGTGGCTTCTCCGCTCCAATTAATGGTTGCATTGAGTGCAGTTACCAGCACATCTTCAGAGCAAGAGCTCCAGGGAGAAGTTTCCCAGAAGAAATGCATACATGGGTGATCATTACAGGCACGGTGCTCCTGCAGGGCTCGGTCAGGGGGACAGGCTTTTCCACCTGGAGTAAAGAGCACACCCCAATTTATCTTATGGCAAGTGGCAAAAGGAAGACATAGAAAAATAATTAAAAATGTTAAGTTTGCTTAGTATCTTCCCCCCCTCCCCAATTAAAAATAAATAAATAAATAAAGTTCAAATAAAGCTGTTGACCTTTACAGCTGCAATAAGAACCTTCTAAAATATTGTTTCCCCATTAAACTAGCCTTGCATAAAATTGTATTCCAGCACATAATGGAAACAGAAATAGGCAAAGTATATTTCTGAGTAACCTTATTGATACTCCTACACAGAACCACGTTAATTCAATTTAAATGCCAGTATTACTCAGCAAACATGCAATTAGGTTTAAAGACAAGTTAAGCATTATTTTTATGTTCATTCTTTTTGCTAATTTCCCAAGGAGGAGCATCTCTTTCTGATATTTGGACTCTATTCACACATTGCCTTAAACAGACAAGCTGTAGAGGTTGCTGAACCGTACTGATGAAGGAATGCATCAAATTATACCCACATCAGAAAATCAAGGGAGGGAAAACTTGAAAGAGGTTTCGTGTATGAAGTCTTTACTTTTCTGAAACAGCATCATTCAAATTAGTGTCGAAATATTTTGCTAAGCTACTGCACTTTGTCGACAGCTGGTAATAAATCCACAAAGTACAGGAGTTTGAACAGCCTCCCCAGAAGTTTTAACACTGTAGCCAGAAGCTTGAATTTATCCCATAAAAGTAGACACTGTTCTTAGCTCAAAAGCTAAGGAGCAATGCAGTGAAATTTAACAGTAAGCATTGTAATTTTAGGAAGAAAGAAGTAAAAATTACTAAAATCAAAGTCATTTGCTTAGACACAACTTCAGATAGAGCCAAAGTACTGCAGGTTTTGAAAGAACTGTAGTGTTTGGGCCAGATGCTACAAGATTCTGAGCACATTCATGCCCTACTAAAATCAACAAGAGATGAAGGTATATTGCTTCTTGAAGGGATGTCTATTGCCTTGTAGGACCGAGACTTCTCAAATAAGGTATGACCCTAAATGGCCACAATAAATAGCACCAAGGAAAGAGAGAAATTTCTTAGCGCAATGATTAGGATAATCATGGCACATTCATTTTCCCCATGAAAATGGACTGTTCCACATAGTGTTCCATCTCAGAAATGTTTGGTATGATGATGGAGTAGAAAATGCTGCAGGTAACTTATTTCCTGAAGACTTTGACTTAGCAGGAAAAATGCAGACCAGTTATTGCTCTTGTGTGCTCGAGCACATGTGAAAAAAAAAATAAATAACAGAAACAAAAAGGCAAAATGTGTGGTTTATTTGAAGAAAAATAAAAATAATAAAAATAAAAAATCTAACTCAAATTTTGAGCTTCCCAGGGAAAAATTCAGGTGGCTTTTTCAAGAATACCAATAGTAAAGAAAGTGCTGTTAAACACTGGTAAGTAATAATGAGGCAGTTTTACCTTAAGATAATAAGAAATGCCATATGATCCATCCAACCTAGCATTCTGCCTGCAAAACTGCAAAGCAGGAGATGCTGTTTATAAAAAGCACAAGAGCCTGGCCAGTTTCTGCAGTTCATTGATAACTTTCACACAAGGCAACAGGACAGCACACACTGCCTAGCCGTTCTATAGCCATTTACTGACCTTATGGACCTGATGTTCATCAGTTTCCTAAATCATTCTAAACCTGCTGAGACTGCCTACCTCCACAGTTGCATAAGTTTACCTCATAAAGAAATACCTTTTAAAACCAGTTTTAAACCAAATCCCTCTAGTTTCATCAATAGCCTCTTGGTTATCATATTCCAAGGGCTGGTGAGCAGCTTGGAGAAAGCTGAGGGTTTGCACTGCGTGTGAGATGGCATCCAGAAGTTGTCAGACAGCAGAGCCACAGCCTCAGCTGATAGAGGACAAATGAAGTGGCACTTGCAAAGGTAACAGAGCTTTGTAGAATCAACCACTATTTATCCATATGCAGATGTGTGGCTCTGTATAGCAAACCACTATGCTCATTAATAAAGATGTATAAAAAAAGTTGGGCTATTTGATTTTGATTATTCCTTCCTGAGAAACTTTAAAGTATTCAGTTACATAAAGACACTCGCACGATGAGCACAAATTTGTGTCATGCAACAATTTCATTAGGATAGGATGCAGCTCTCCTGAAGTTAATTCACACCCAGACTAGCCCTCAGTAGATAATAATTCATAGCTGAAGTAAATAATTTTGAATTGTGACAGAATTTCTTTGACACATGCATTAACTCAAGCCCATAAAGATTTTTTAGTCACCAGGCATGAAGTACAGAAAGTATTAAGTATTACTTCTTATTGCTACAGTACTGGGATTACCTCTGATCTAAACACAGTTTGGCTGAGGAATACAAGTCAGCTCATTAACAAGCAAACAATGATTAAACCAAAATTTTTACCACTTACCCTCAGCTGGAAGGGCCAAGATGGACCTACTCCTGCTTTGACTGCCCTCAGCATTTTTACTGGAGCATGAGTGGGAACACGGGGACCATGCGGACCACTCGCTGATAACACAGTCCATTGCACAAGGGATTTCACAAGCCACAAATTCAGGATAGGGAAGCTCTGAGCAGAGGTGATGTGGCACATCTTCACCTGGAGCAAACAAAACAAGATAGACATGGAGGAAGGCTCAGCTTGGTTCAGTATCCACAGTCTGCATCAAACAGACTATGTCAAACATCTGCCTGTGGAGGAATATACTACAAAAGAGCACATGGCTAGGCTTTAAGCTTGAAAGTGTAATACTTGAACAGCTAAATTATTTCTTCAAAAGAGCAAAAAACAAAAAATGTGTTTCAATTTTCGCATGTGACCTCTTGGCTGCAGTCCACTTCATAAAGCAGGTCCTTCTCCTGCAACCTCACCAGAATGAGCCATTATTTCTGACTCTGCTTCTCACCCAAACACCAGGATCCAAAATTATGGACCTGTTGGACCACTCTCATCTAAGAGAGAAATACTTTCTGTTAGAGATAAACCAAGGGATCTGAACCAAAGCATACCTCCTGATGAAAAGCATCTTTCCAAAACTCCTTTCAACAAGAAGGTAGAACGCTGGGGACTGGTGAATTAAAACCTACCACCTAAAAGAACCGCTGGCAGAATGAGCAGCAAAACAAAGAACATAAGGGATCCATGCGGAGTCCAACATGCAGAACTATTGGTTTTAAAAAGCAAATAAAAATATACATTTATTTTTTAAATAAAGGAAATGTTCAGTAATACTAGTAATTACACAGAATTTACAAGGACATCATAATGCATAAAAATTCATAAAATGTAAGTCTTTAGAACTGAATAATACCTAATATCTTATAATTTAAGTAATGAACAGGCATGACTGACTTTATTACGCTGTTCTATTGTTTAGTATTTCTGGACCCTTATGAATTTTTAGCTACATAGCCGAAATTTCTGGAAGCTCAAATCTACCTGTTTACAAGCAACAAGCTCACACTGAATGTTACGTCCTTTTTTGCCCTTATAATAGTTACAAAGCTCTCCTTTGAGGTTTCTTTAATTATGAACTTAGGAAAAAACATAATGACTATACAGGCTCAATTATTCGTAGGAAAAAAATATTATAAAATTATAATAGCAACAACTGGCTCTTTCACCTCACGCTACAGGAACAGGCTCCATAACAAGGCAGCCCAGGATGCAATTATAACAAGGAGGGTAGAAAACTGCACTGCTTTTGCAAGGCAACACATATACAAGTGAGTAAAAAATAGAGGCAGGCTGCTAGCAAGAGTGCATAAAGCTGTCAATAGCACAGTGGTATTATCTGCAGTTGCATTCCTAAATGAAGACAGGATCATCACCCTCAAGGCACAAATAAAACTTTTCAAGCATATTATGAGAAGTAACGGAGAATCTAGCAAGCAAGCAGACTGCAAGATATGCTTTAAAATACTTCATTCTTATAATCCCATTCCATTGCATATGGTATGCTCATAAGGAAGGGCTTGGTATGCCCAGTCTTTGAACTACTATTTTATGTCTACTCAATAAGGAAATGAAGACCAACACTCATCCTACAGGCATCCCCCATCCTTTGGTACTGCACTGTTGGCACCCCTGCAAACCAAGGCTAATCTATCATCTGTTTTGGCCAGCCCATTATCATCACTGTTGTTCTGGATGCTCACATAAGGCTAAGAACTACTTCTAGATAAAAACAATGTAAAAACACCAAATAAACCTGTAAGCCTTATTGAGCTGTCTTCCATAGTCATTTAAGCATCAAAATCCCTGCTAACATTTGGACAGCTTGTCTGCGCAGTAGCAGATAACACAAGGGCATCCTGGGCAGGCACGACTTTAGGAGTCAATGGTACAGTAGCATCAAGAGATTATATGCTTTGGTGAATTAGTGTAAAACATCTTTCCTCCTCTGCCATCACTGACACTGACAAGGAAGCATGTGAAAAGTCACTGACAAGCTTCTGAATGAGAAGGGATGACATGTAACACTGGCCCTGTAAGAGTGCTCCCTGCCCCACCAACCATGCAAGAGGTTACCTTCATTATATACAGACTTTACAGCAAGGGAACCCCATTAAATTCACCAAATTCTGGATTTAGTCCAATTTTTTCCACCAATCAGATTGTGCTAGAGATGCAAGCATCAGAGGAAAACCTATTTGTTGGAAGCCAGGAGAGCCTTTCCACTGATTTAACCTGATTGCACACAGTCTAAGCTGCTTCACTCAGAAGATGGTTTAAAACACTTGAGCCTCCTTTGGGGTGGCTTCCTCCACCCATGAGCTCAAGTGCCACAGACTTTCAAGTGACCACCCTGTGGGGAAGGGAGGCAAAGGAGCAAAACACACCTTCCACTTCTTCCCTTTATGATTTCTTTTCACACTGGATTTACAGCAGGTGACAGCAACAGTAACACTGCAAACAGAGGCTGCAATTCACGGTTCCTCAGCAAAGAAAGGAAGCTTTTGAGTTTTGTTATAGAGAGTTTACCACCCATTGCATGAAGGTACAATTCAACGCTCACTTTGATTTACTTTATAGATCTATTCACTGTGTTCAGGTTTAATTACTGGCTTGTATTACTGTAGAAGGGGAATGTTCTTCTGTACCAGCCGCTTGGCAGAGAATTCTCAGAAAACTACCGTATACTACAAAGAGAGGTAATAATCTTTCATTTTCCATGAAAAATACTAGTACAGGATATGTCTGAAGTGTGCTTTATACACTGCCACAGAATTACAGGAAATATTAAATTCTCCAGAGCTTCCAAATTGTCTGCCCAATACCTTGAAGGTATAATTCTTATCTCAGATTTTCTGAATGCTCTCTCTAGATCTTTCTATACTCTTTACACACACAAGTCTCTGAGGCCAGACGGGATCCACCCAAAGGTACTGAGGGAGCTAGCAGAAGTGCTCATGAGCCACTTTCCTTCATTTATCAGCAGTCCTGGCTAACCAGGTCCCAGTTGACTGGAAGTTGGCAAATGTGATCCCCATAAACAAGAAGGGCTGGAAGGAGGATCTGGGGCACTACAGGCCTGTCAGTCTGAACCTTGGTGCTGGGGAAGGTTATGGAGCAGATCATCCTGAGTGCCATTACAAGACATGTACAGGACAACAAGGTGATCAGGCCCAGTCAGCATGGGTTTATGAAAGGCATAAAGCTCCAGA